>QVRM01003438.1:7500-59770 GCA_003439945.1 Dermanyssus gallinae
ACGAGAAGTGCTGCTACTACTACAGCTACTACGAGAAGTGCTACTGCTACTACAGCGACTACAAGAACTACTACAGCAGCTACTAGCTACTACAGCGCCGACGACTACTCTTCTAGATCGAAGAACAGCGGCCGTAGCAGCAACAGCAGTAGCAGCAGCGGCGACGGCCTGACGCCCGCCCGCCACCTAGCAAGCAAGACGGCCGGCCCTACGGCGGCTTGCCTCCTCCGCGCGCTCCTCCGGCGGCAGCGGCGGCGGCGGCACCGAGCTGGTGGCTCGTTTGTGCGCGCGCGCACAGGGAGAGGGTCGAAAAAGTAGGGGAGGGGAGGGGGAAGGATAAAGGGAAACAGGAGTGGGGGAAGGGGGGGGATCAAGGGAAACAGGGGGAAGGGGGAATAACCATCACCACCACCACGGGCGCTCTACGACGGCGCGACGGCTCACTCATTGCTGCTCTTCTATCATCGCTATGACTACTACTACTACTAATACTATAACTGCTACTTCAACTAATACTATGACTGCGACTACCACTAATACTATGACTGCGACTACCACTATGACGACTTGCCAGTACTGCCAGTTGTTCTACGACGGCAACTATTGCGGCAATGACGTCTACTTCGGCTAATCAGCGTACTATTGTTACTGTTGTTACTACGAGTAGTAGTAGCTCTAATACTACTAAGACTTTACTTACTACAACTAAAGCGACCGCCACGGACAACAACAACGACAACAACAACAATAGTAGCGGCAACACGTCGTGCTCGGCGGCAGCAATAACAGCAGCAACAGCCGGTACACTGAATAGATGGCGTTGATGATGATAATGATAGCTCGGCAGCCGTCGCAGCCGCCGCTTCCAGTATTAGCTGCGGTAGCAGACGCACCAACGGCCACCAGCAATAGCAACAGCAGCATGAACGTGAAAGGGCCCGCGCGGGCCCGGCCATAGACACCCAGACAAACAGACATACAGATATATCCGTCACACGGACAAACGGACGGACGGGCGGGCGGACGGATAGACAGACAAATCAACCGACAGACAGACAAACAGACAATAATGCTGCATTTGCCCGCTGACACGGCAGAGCAGAGCAGAACGGCAGAAGTCGGTGATGGCAACGAATGTCGCGCGGCGTAATGATAGAATGATAGTTCTATGACAGTGATGCGATGTCGACGACGACGACAACAACAACGACAGCGACGACACGATGAAGTTAACCACGACAACCACATTGATGATGATGATGGTCATGATGAAGACGGCAGTGACAAACTACAGCAGCAGCATCAACAACAATAAAGACAAAAGCGTTAGCAAATAATAACGAGAACAACAAGTACAAGTATTAGTCAATGTAGTAATACAAACTGATAGATTTTGCTCTACAGAGTTATTATATATATATATATACATATATACATATATATATATATATACATATATATATATATAGATATTATATATATATATATATATATATATATATATATATATATATATAATATGTATATATATATATATATATATAATATGTATATATATAATATATACTATATATATCTATATACATATATATATATATACATATATATATATATATATATATATATATATATATATATATATATATATATATATAGATCAGTAGTATATATATACTACTGATCTCCTTATATATTCTAAACTTATTTATACAGATGACATTCAATCATTCACGTTTTTTCTTAATGGAGAAAGGTGAATAACTTACGCGCACTATTGATACGAGTAGGGAATGAGAAGGGTCTCGCTTCCCATCTCGAGCAATGTGCGACTCGACCTTGGCGGATGGATGGTTAGCCCGCTGAGACTCATACCCACTAAACGCACCTCCACGCACCATAAGTTCGCTTTCTGATCTTCATAGAACAGTATTATGGACCACCAGAAGAGATGGCAACTGCCACCCGAATCATTTGGCTGGGATCACTCGCGGGTTTCCCCACTGTTCGACCTGATTTGTCCCAACACCTGCAACCCATATAACTCAAAGTTACGTGATTTTCTACCATAGTACAGCAGACGGAAATCATGCTCTCCTGGACATTCATGAGACTCCTTTCTTCTTCAGTACCCCCGTATCAATCACTCACTTACTCCCGTCCCTATGTGACTATCTAACTAACTTGTTGCCTGCGGTGCTTATTTGCTTGACTTGAATTTGTTGGTTGTATGACTATCAGAGAGAGGTATCTTTGGTTCGCGAGACGGAGTAGGGTGCAAGAAGCAACAGCGTAAGATATTTTTCAAGATACTGCATTTTCTAAGATATATATTGTTATACAAATATTGTACAATACAAAAATAAAAAAATTAAATACAAAATTTATCGGCGCTGACCACATGGCTGGTGAAACCGTAAGGTAAAACATACAAGATGGTGGTAGCCGTGCATGATATCGATTGTGTACACGTGATAATTAGAGAAAGCGGCTGCCTTTCAAAGGTACTGAGGTACCGTCACGCAGTGACAGTCTTCGACTGTCCTTCATCTCTCAATGTCTGTTGTATGAAGGTCGTGCCCATGTAATGCACTCTAAGGCCCAAGTATGAGGAAGAGTTTTTGAACTCGAAGTTTGCGGAACGATCTTGCGGAGAACACCGATTTCTGAATGGATGAGCACGATTTGGTTCGCTACATTAGAACAAAAAGGCTTTAAAATTCGATTTGCATATGGCAAGCTAAGTCAGCCATTAACACTGTGAATGAGGGACAACCGAGTTTGATTCTTGCGGGATACCCACATTTTGTCTCACCTTTATGGCGTCACCATTCCACATGTCCGCTACCAGGCAGTCTTTAGCAAAGAAGCTGGGAAGCACTTGCGGAAGAGGTTCACCTACTGTAGTCTGCCAAAATGAGTAAGTAGCGGGGGCATTGCTGAAGGGCTTAACAAAATCGATGAAGACTACGTACAGAGAGACCCCGGGCCTTGCCAACGCCCGCTCAACTTCCGACTGGACCACATAAATCGCAACCTGTGTACCTCGATCCTTCCTGCCAGAATTTTTCTTGTAGGACCTCTTGTTGTAGGACCTTTTCGGTAGGTGGCAGCGCCTTTGCGGTGATCGACTTCGCAAAGATTTGTTTAAGTGTGCGTTTCGATACGATGTCCCGATAGTTAATCGGATCACCCATCTTATCGCCGCGATGTCCCTTGGGTGGCAGGAATAATTTGTTGCGGTGCCAGGCCTGAGATACTCACCCTTCTTTGACTATCTGGTCGAGAAGCGTAACCAACTTACCTGCAAGGGCATCTGAAGATGCTACCGAGTGCTCATAGAATATCGCACCAGGACCACTGCTCCTCCGCCTTGTAAGACGACGCAAAATTTTTGCGCCCTTCATCTCCTGGAAAGGGGAATTTATGAGGTGCTAATCCAGGGCGAGTGGTCAACTCAACCGCTGGTTCATACGTGGGGCAACTAGGTCGAACAGGAACGAAGTAAAATGACTTATAGCTTCTGGGGTAGGGCATGTTTTCTTCCGCCCTTCCAGGAAGTGGAGCCTCTTTCTTATCATCAAACCAGCACATCTCTGCCTCTGTTAGCTGCTGCTTGTATATCCCACGTTGTCCATGGAGCTGTCTACGTTCTAATTGTTTGGGGGTCGAGGTAAAGGGCCCCTTCTAAACGCAGGAGCTCACACACCACAACGGCCCTACCTAAAAATCTGTATGTGTTGTTTGTACCTTGTTACGAGACGTCCTCGAAAGACTGCAATTTTTTCAGTCAATGCATTTTTGAAGATACCGGAATATGTGATATTCTGAAGATGCTGGGTCCGGATAGAATGGTGGGTTCTCAATTTAGATTGTATATTTGTAAGGCTAAACAAAACCTATTTGGTCGTTTCGTTTGGATTAACTCTGGAAACAATCTGCACCGTCGAGCCAGAATCTTTTCCTACTAGCATTTTTATAGAAGGCCCACTTTTAATCGCAGATTACAAAACAACCAAGATCGAAGCATGTCGCTGGCAATTGAGGAAAGAAGTCCAGACGCGCATGTGCGCCAATTTGTTGGCAGTACTTGTGAGAGAGAAACCTTGGAGTAACTCAAGATTTTTGAGAGTCCTGACAATGGTTTTTTGGTCAATTTCAAGTTCTTTCTCGAGTTCTCGAGTGGTAACCGTTGGATTTTGTTGTCTTTAAGCGCAAATAAACATCCTTTTCCATCAAAGAGAATTGGCTGGACCTTCGTTCCTCGTCCAGATTCCAATCTCTTTCGCAAAACTTTGCAAACCATTTTCGGTGGTCCGTCTGTTGATTGTGCACCTTTGCGTTCACCATTTATCTGCTTCTCAGAACGCAACTAAGCTTTTGGCGCTAAAGCGGAGCCTACCGGCTCACAAAGTAATGTGGCGCTGCGGAACTACTCCAAAAATAATGGATATCAAAAGCTAGATAATAGCTTTTAAATCAACCTAATACTACTACGAGAGGTAAGTGGAGAAAGCAACAAACAACAGCATTTAATTAAACCTTTTGAATAGGAGAGAAGAGAACAGAAAGTAAGTTTAGTCAACATGCAATCATGATCGGATGTCGCATCGGTTGAAAGGAAACCTCGGGTGACAACGCATTGCTATGTCTACCTGATCTCTCCGCGGAGAGGTATTACTGAAAAATGTACCCACTATGTGTTCACTAATACATCAAGAATATTGCGCAGTGTGTGGTACCTTGTTTTATGACTGAAAGCTTATGCGGTGCTAGGATTGATGAGAGGACACGGAAGCCAACTGGCTTTGAGTGTGCTGAAGAAGATCTGCGGAAGGAAAGTTCTGGACCGAGTTGCTTGGACAGGGACGAGACAAAAAGGATCCCGCAACGGCTACGATTCTATACATGACAGTGCAAAGGCTGCAAAGTGTGGATAAACCCCAACGGAGGACTCCGTAAGTAAACAGGTGGGCACAAAGAGGGCATTTTAACGTGCAATAAGAGCATCAGTATGGAGCTCAATGTTTTTAGCCTAGCAATATCTGCAATGACTAAGAAAAACTTCGGACCTAGGAAATTAACACGTTGTAGTCAGCCCATAGCCTTGCTAAGGGGGTCGAAGTCAAAGCAGGATAGAAGGTCCACAAAGAGGCGACTGAACACGAAATCGAGGCTCTCCGTAACGCCGAGAAATGCTGCCAGGCACACGTTTCCATCAGCATATTCAATAGAACACATAGTAGGTTGGGTCCCCGCACGATTTTCCCCACAAAAACCCATAATTAGATTGAGTGAATATTTCCAGTAACGAGATACACAGAGACGGATAGAGATAGAAAAGTCAGTGAAAGAAGAAGCCCTTCTCTTGCATACCTTCACGCCGATCAAACGTAACTAGACATCAGCTGTTAGGCATCTATGTGTCTTTTCTGACCAGGACACCCCAGAACACATAATCCTGAGGCGTCCAGCATAATTGTAACAGCGTACTCCAATGAGACTATTTTTTTTAATGGGGGCAACACAAACAAACGTTTTCGAGTAGCGTCCGCGTGTGCATACCGCATTTCCAGTTACTCCCTTACAAAGAAAAAATAGAAAGCAACAAAGCCAAAACCTAGTTCCGCTAAGAAAGCAAACTGACAGATGAACGGACAGACTGTGTGAAAGTTTTTTCTTTCTTATTTACGCTCTGACAACCACATTTTAGACGCTCGTAACGGACTAAATTGCCTGTGGCACGATATCGTCTAAATGCATCTATCGTCATTGCGTTCTCGTTACTTGATTTACATAGGCTTTCTCTAGCAGAGGTATGTAGCAGCAGGGCAATGACAACCACGTCCTACAAATACAACCAGCAAGGCCGGGGCTCGAACTTGCGATTGTTTTGCTAATCATAGGTTAGCGGCCCCGCCACTACAAGTTCTATGAAATAATAACATAAGCAGCAGCAGACAAAAACAACAACAACAACAACATAGTATGCATTCTCCCTATTGTCACATATCCGATGTGGAACTGATGCGGAAGATCTGCGGATGTACTAAATTGAATTAGGTAGCAGCAACGGCAATAGCAGTGTTGGCTTGAACGACTGAAGCACCGTTCTAAAAAGTGAGACGTTATCGGGACAACTACAAACAATAGACCATGTACGAGTTTAAACTTGGCTGGCTACGGTTCGACAGCTTGTCCGTCCTTGTTTTGGTCTGACGGGCCTAGTTAGCCATTGCCCTGTTGGTGCACCCCTCTGCTGAACAATAGAACATATCCATCCTGCCACATGGTAAGAACGTTCTAATCATTGGTAATGGAAGGGTTCAGAAGAAGCAATGACATACAGTTGTTGGTCTCTGATCAAAGACAGACAGAGCTAATTGTGCCGCGAACTCTGTTCCGGACGACTCTTGCCATAATAAAACCAGCAACGTTTTCCGATCGTACGCGAACAATCGTACGCAAGGGTTGAGATCGAGTGATGATTCAACCATGAGTCTCAAAAACGTAAATGAAATAGCTGCAACAATAGTAAAACATATAGAGAGCAGTCATGCTAGCAGTAGTGACACACCACAATGACAACCACGACACACGGAGAGTGGACTTTTTCTCTCAGTAGTCTGGGGGACATATGTACACAAATCAATTCTGGCCTAGCTATGTACAAATTGCACTCACTTCCATAATGTTTGCCCCCTACTGATATGTATAGTCAACCCCAATCAACTAAACACGCCGCAGCAGCAACCACCCACTCACTCGCCCGAAGGCGCCTGCAAATAAACGGTTGTACTAAACTGCGAGAAAATAAACGAATCAGAGAAGCAAGAGGCGAAGAAGAAGCAAAGGTTGATAGTTTTCGCGGGTGATAGTTTTCGCGCTATCACGCAGCGGGGAGACGAGCCGCAGTAGCGGGATGTCCCGCTGTGACCAATTGGCTTCGATGTATCGTCAAACGAATTTCCCAGCCTCAGATGATGCCGCAATTCATTTGGCTGAACAGATCTGTTACAGCACTAGTGCTAATGGTGGTCGTGGCAGCGGCGGCATCAGCAGCAGCAGTAGTAGTAGAAGTAGTTAACAGTAGTAAGACTTGTTAAGAAGGCCGTTGCCCCATTGTTTGTGCTGTCGTTGTAGTAGTTAGAGTTACTCTCGTCGACTGGCTTTGCGCCCTGCCAGCCACCGTGCCCACAAGCGCAGTGTGCACAAGGTGCTATTGTGGTAAAGTCCGCCCAACGTGCAGCACCTTCGCACGGCAAGAAGGCAACTGGAGGCTAAAGAAATTACTTGAACATGCAATTAGACATGCCTCAGTCAGTATTCGGTGGACCGACCCACTCGGTTTGTCTGCAGGTGCCAAGCCCCTCTGCGAGGAAATATGTTCGTCTGGCCGTATACAGTAGTGGCCGCTTAAGCCACCATAAACCCGGCCAGACGCGAACCGTTGACAGCTCGTATCTAGCTCAACATCTGATCGGTTCGTCGTCCTAAATCTAGAACTTCTCCAAAGTTCCGACCAGGGCCATTCAGTGGAAGAACGCGTTTTGCTAGTCCACTACAAAATCCACCATTGTTCAGCATCAGTTTAGGTATTCGTCTATTTGTTATAAGTTAGAGTGCAGTTTTACTACGCTATCGTGTTGATTTTGCACAAGGATCTCCATTATACATAGCCCATATTTATATGCATACATACAGGGTCTGTCATAACAATATGTACTTATTTAAAGGTTTGGTAAGAATCGACAATAATTTGTTTTGCCAATGGAAGGACGCCTTGTTTAGAAGTGTATAAAAGTTGCTATTGTGTCCTTTTTCTCCTACATAGTTGTGCAAAACCTATGTTTGCGGAAAAGGTTAAATCATGCCGGCGTGTTCGGCAAAAAATTCGGCACAACCTGAATGACCTCCGACAAGTTAGCAAAAGGCAAATAGCGGGATTAAGGAAAGTCATGAAGAGGCGATATGTTGTTGTGTATTACGTTGAAGCTTTTACGTTCAAAACCGTTAAATTTTGCCATTAGGAAAACACATGTACGTGCAAAAGACTTATCTTGGGCGATAGCAAATTTCATGCCATCATTCGTACCAAAGTAGTGGTGCTGCGTTACGTACTTGCCAAGTAACTAAGCTTTTTCGACAGCCATAGTCGTTATGTTTTACGTTGAAGGTTTCTCGTTTCTAGCCGTAAAATTTTGCCAAGACGTTTTCGCTCCCTCTTTCCATTGGGAATACATATTTTCTTGTCGAGGTCTACCTAAACCTAAACTTCTGTACCTGGCGTCCCGATACACTCTTGCTGAAGCAAGCCAAAATGCTGGTAAGTATGCTTGCCTTCATGTTCGATATGGCGGCAACTACGTAACGCAGCACTATCACTTTGGTGGGAAAATAATAGGCATTAAATTTGCTATTGTCTGAGAAGAGTCTTTTGGGCGCACATTTTTGGTCGCAATAGCAACCTTGTACGGTTCTGCACGTGAAAGCTTCAACGTAAGACATAACAACATATCGACTTTTTATGACTTTCCTTAATCCCACTATTCGTCTTTCGCTAGCTTGCGTGGGGTGTCATTCAGATTATGCAGAATTTTCCGCTAAACACGCCGGTGTGATCGATTCCTTCATGCGTTGACTGGTTCTCCCGCAAACGGAAATTTTGCACAACTATGTAGGAGAAAAAAGAATAGGTACTTTTATCAATTTCATCGTTACTCCTAAACAAGACGTTTCCGCCCCTCCTTCCATTGGGAAAAAATATTTTCTTGCTGAATTCCACCAAACCTTAAAATAAGTACATATTGTAATGATAGACCTTGTATATATATATATACAAACTAAAAAATAATCATTTTCTCGTTCTCGCGTTTAAGTACCCAGCCCGTTGACGATTAGCTTGGAGAGTACCAAGTACAAGGTCTTGCAAATAACCCAAAAACTCCTTTAGGAATTTTGTTGGCTAGCTTTCGCAAGCCAGTCTCAACTATTTTGTTCTAGTACCCTATATAAATGTATATATATACAATTAAATTAGCTTTAGAAAACAACCAGAATGTTGAAACGATACTTTCCATTGTGAGCCCTATAAAGCAGTGAACTGGTAGAACACTTGGATATGCGATCTTAGGTTAGTCACTTCTACTCTATTCGTAGGTGTCTTATATCAAGCATTTAACTACGTGTCTAGTAAAATGTCTCTTCTCAGTCAGCTACTGATATTGCTCAGTGAAGGAACCAACAACGAGATGGATACGACGCCCGAGAGGGTCGTCCGGGTCGTTTCTTTGCTTGAGCTTGGCTATAGTGAACGTTGTGTAGCTCTTCAACTGAATAAAAACCAATCCAGCGTTTGCAAGTCTACCAACGGTATCATTTCATAAAGAGCTTCCATAGAAGGGCGACTTTAGATCGGACTAGGGCTTTACCACAAATATCCCGGCCATGTAGGTTAGGGGTTCACCAGGTTAAGAGTTTCAGCGAGTCTCATGGGTTTGAGAGTTCCACACTACCCAGACCAAAGGATATGCATTATGCATTTTTGTTCTTGGCCCCTGTAAAAAAAGATTGGCCTCGATCTAGAACTTATCAGAACGATCGCTTACTTTTATTGTTCAGCCTTAAAATGTTTTACGAAATCGCTGACGTAATGACGCTGTCCAGCTAAGCCAGCAGTTTTAAAGGGCTGTTCCGCTGTTTCACTAAATGTTAGTTCGCGTAAGATAAGGCGAAGCTTGCATAATATGCGTTTTAGGCCTTACAGTTCTACTTCCGGATGAGGCCAGGCAGTCTTTCTACGGTAACGATAGACGCAATACAGTGTACCGGTGATTGAGGCTACCGGTTTGCGCAACCTTCCATTGTGGAGCGTGTGAGTTACGGCAGTGGTTTACTTATGCTTTGGGGTGCAATTGCCTCAGGCAGGAGAGCCGAAACCCGCATGTTACCCAAGGGGTCCCACAAGTTACCCAGGAGGTCCTACAAGTGACCCAAGGGGTGTTGGTAATAACTTCATCTTCATGTACAACAATATTAGGTCGTAATGCACTGCACTTTTTGAGGGGTACCTCGCAGAAACTTAAATTAGCTTAATTAAGTGGCCAGCATGTTTTTTCCGATACTAATTCGATCGAACATATGTGGGAGATGCTCAAACGACGAGTTATAGCCAGAGCGTCTGCTTCAAGAACGGTTCCGGAGCTCATGAATGCTATACGCGAGGAGGATACGCGAAAGGAGGTGGAAAAATATCCCGCAGCAATTAATTAATGAGTTGATTTGATCAATGCCAAATCGCAGAGTGGCAGATATTACGGCACTCATGGTAATGCACACTATTAAAGTACATACATTTTATATTTACACTATAAACAGTTTAATCGTGATCATATTTACAGCTTATAACAAACATATTTTCATTGTAGTATAGCTATTGTTCGACATAATGCATTTTATATAATTTTAAATAAGCTTAAACTCAAATGTGGCAGATGATGCATTTTTTGTCTCGATGTGTATATAAACAGGGTATTTTGAAGCACTTCGTACGTATATACTTGATTTAGTGCCAAACTGATCCCCATTATATTAAATTTATTAAAATTTTTTTTCCTGATTCTGTTTTGCTATATGAGTTTCATGGCAATTTTTTTTCCAATAAATCGAACGCGAAATGAGGCATCATAGGATATTGATTTTTGAAAACTGTTCTCAAAATAACTATTCTTCTTTCGCTTGCCAACGTTGAATGTCTTTCAAAATTTTCTTCCGGACACGCTGGCATGGTCAAAATTTCCTTCCGAACACGCTGGCATGGAGCAAATCGTTATCGCGATATTGCATATTGTCGAAAGCGACGAGGGTTTATTTACTTCACCCCATGGTGTATTACACATGCTGTACAATTGTTACTCGCATGAATGTCCAAGTATTCGCAATTCTAAGGGGGTTGGAGACACCCTGGGGGTTTAGTGGATTTGTGAATCCCACACATCATGCATTTCTGAAACCTTTTAGAAAGCAAATCAAGCAATTGTTACCGTCTATACTAACATATGATGTGTGTGTATGCGTGGACATTTATGTATATATACATACATACACATATATTCAATATTTATTTATGCGCAGCAAATGATACATTTATGATGTACGAACGTGAGCACGGCCTGCTTGAGGCATGACTCAAGGCATTAGGTCTAGGCTTGGGCATCATTATATACATGTTTATATTAACGTATACGATATGTATGTATATATATATATATATATATATATATTGTACGTATATATACAATATATATATATATATATATATATATATATATATATATATATATATATATATAAGTGTGCACATAAGGATCTGACACACAACAAAATAGCGTGGGGAGATGGGAAGCGTAAGAACACCGAATGGAGCCCATTGACGCATGATGGCACCATTATGTGACCGCGGATCGCATGCGTTCGTGCTTCTCCTTGAGGGTTTTTCTCTTCGTATGTGTCTGTGTATGTTTCAGCGATGATATGACAGTCCGGCCGGATAAGTTTGTCGTGGGACATTCGCTGATGTGGGGTGCTGCACGAGATTGGGGCAGGCAGTCGATGCAGATCACCATACACACCGTCGACGAAACCAGCGGTGATTTATACGCACGCCTTTAAACCGCAACTCATGGGAGTTTGTGTTTACAGGAACCACGACGACGACGAAGATGACGACAAGAGCGCCGCAGCAGCAACAACAACAACCACAACAACAGCAGCCGCCGTAGCAACAACAGCAACAATTTTAACAACAACTATGTCAGGAACATTGACCATGTCAGGGAAAACAACGACCGCAGCAGAGGCGGCAGCAGCAGCACCAGCAACAACGGCAACAACAACAACAACGACGACGACGACAACAACATCAACAACTAACGAAAATTACAGCAGTGACCACGGGGACATTACCCCGGGGGGGATTCAATAGCACATGTCTGTCCCACACGAATGGCTCGGGGTTTGCTTACTGATGTACTCCTTCCTACTACGTGTTACATGCATATTAGAGAGAAGCCGTCGTCTCAGATCGGCGTCGTGTCAACGGGTGACGCCTGCCATATACAACATACACTCACTCACTGACTCACACGCACGCCCGACCACTCATGATGCGTGGAGCATGGTGCTAAAAGCTGCCACCTGTTTCCTCGAAAGCTGTGCGCCCGTCCGTTCACTGTTGTTGGCCGTTTGCCTGATTTCTCCGCTCCGTTCATCCGTCCCGTCCGATTATGAACTCCACCGCCGTAGTTCACTCTAGTTCATTTTGCTTGCTGCCGCTCCTTCTTT
The DNA here is from genome assembly GCA_003439945.1 of Dermanyssus gallinae. Lineage (NCBI taxonomy): Eukaryota > Metazoa > Arthropoda > Arachnida > Mesostigmata > Dermanyssidae > Dermanyssus > Dermanyssus gallinae. The sequence goes on from QVRM01003438.1 coordinate 19,840, forward strand.
TGTTTCGCGACAATCAACAGTTTTTTCCTCGCATTTATTTTCTCTCAATCTTGAACGAGAGAATCCTGTCTATCTGGTTCCCCCATGAGCAGCCCTCTAATTTTTTTGAATCCCTTAAACTGCTGTCTGCTCGTACTCACTTTATTGTCCCTGTTCGTTCGGGCCGCTCGATCTCGCCCATTATCGCTATCAGTACTCCACAATTGTTTTTCTTTTCACTACTTCACCCCGTTTGCCTGGTTTTCGTTCTCCCACTCTCTCTTTCGCTTCTCGTGCCATTTCTCTCCCTCTCTCTGTCATCGGATGGGATGGATGCCGTTTAGGAAAACGGTATGCCATTACTCGCACATGAAACATTAGACTTGGAAGAGGAGGGGTAGCCCTTCCACATCCCACAATCTCCAACGGCCCATAAGAGCCACAGTGAGCTGATGCCGTTGCTGGCACCGTCTTGATTCACTTCTGATACGCCGCGGCTGCGATATATACATATATCATTTATATATTTAGTCATAGACCATTTTTCTGCAGCAAAGGAAGCAAAACGACTGTCTATGGTAATTATTTGTATTTAAATAATATCAATTACGTATGTACGTATACATACGTGTGTACAAATATACGTATATATATCATTATTTGGATACACGATCCTATGAAGTCTTAGACCAATGATAGAAGCACGTTATTCTCCCGCATTTAAGCTCCTGTCCCCACAAAAGGGTGCCCTTCAGATGTACTTTCTGGCGTATCTCTAAGTTGATGATGCATTCGTGGGGTCGTTTGTTCCAGCTCTGGACTGGCCTTTAACTTGGTTTTCCATTGTTGTGATTTCCAGTTAAGACAAGGTAAATGCTGGATTACACTAAAATCGGCCGTAATCGAACAAGGAGGAACAAAGATGCGTTAATACGAGGAACACAGATGCGTTAATAAAGGACATGGTGCAAATATATATATATATATATATATATATATATATATATATATTAAGTGTAGAATGATGCTTATGGGATATTAGGGAAATGTTTATGTACCTATGATGAACTATTGGTGGACTGTTCATGTATCATAACATCGGTACATGAACAATTCCCTATAATAGTTAAATTCGCGAACTCATGGAGAAAGTGAGGCACATGTCGCTGTTGTTGTCGTCGTCGTCGTCGTTATATATGGATTTGACCGATATCTGGCTGGCAGCTATGCGAGAGCGGCGGGGGGGGGGTGAGAGAGGGAAGGCCACTAATGTCCTGGGGGCGGCGGCCGCGGGATGAGGGTCATCGACCTAACCTAACGTTAACCGGCATGTTCTACATCATGTGTATGTATATATGTATGTGTCGGTGTTTCTGGTGTTCGCCGTGTTTGCTGCCTTCGCCTGCCTTCCCGGTTAGCTCTAGCTAACTGGCTAGAGAGGCGGCGGGGGGGGGGGGGGAGAGGGGTAGCTGGGGAAAGGACTAACAACTGTTGGCGCCTTCTTCATCTTGGCGCATCTCGAGCCATGCGGAACAACACATAGGCAGCGACACACAGGCAGGCAGGCATGCTGACTCGGTCGTTCTCCGCCGCCGCGCCGGTTAGTCAGTCACTAGGCCACCCCTCTTCTCCCGGGGGCTGCTCTCGGGGCTCTCTCGTTTCGTCCCGCCAGCCAGCGCCTGGCTGGCTCGGATCGCCTACACCCCTCCTCTTAGAATAGCCGCTGAAGACGCTGCCGAAATGTCGCCGATGTCGTCAGCGCTGTCGAGGAGAAGAAGGAGGAGGACGTTGACGTTGCTGTTGTTGTTGATGATGATGTTGTTGTTGTTGTTTTTGATGTTGTTGTTGTTGATGTTCTTGTTATTTTTGTTGTCGTTGTTGTCGCTGTCGAGAAGGTTGTGAACATTGTCGAAACAACACGCGAAGAAGGTAAAAAAAAAAAGAAAAGGAAGAAAAAGGAGAAACAAAACGGGGAGAAAGTCTCACTTCGCGCGCCGGTGCTCCATAGTCTCTACGTCATCGTCCCTCACTCGCCCTATTGAAATACCTCCATCTATCTCGCTTTTTCTCTCTCTCTTTAACCTTTTCTCATTCCTTCGCTCTCCTTTACACTCACAGTTGTGTTTCTACGTTCTTGTCATATACACACGTATGTATATATATATATATATATATATATATATATACGCTATCTTTCTGAGTCGCTCCTTATGTCTTGTGAAGCTTTTCCTTTAGGTCCTCTTCGCCGTTCTTCCTTCGTTAAGACGAAAGTGTCAGCCGGTACATGGCAACGTAGTTTGTACCATAACGCCGGCGAAGACGTCGACGACGATGAGGACGGGCATCTTTTAAGGCCCGGCCTGACTTGGTCCTACTACCGTGGTGACTACGTACGGAACGAACCGCCGCGAACCAACGCCGGGTCGCTAACGTGGTGAGGCAGGAGAACAGGCCCGAAGCCACAGAAGTTTAGGCCGCCAGTTATAGCAGCAGCAGCAACAACAACAACAACGACAACAGCAACAACAACGACAACAACAACAACAACGACAACAGCAACAACAACAACAACAATAGCGTTAGCACTGATCCTAGTGAACGTCGTCAACGTCCATGTTGTTGCTGTTGTTTCTTTGTTGTTGTTTTCATCGTTCTTTAGCCTGCCGGTAGATCGGCAGCCGTAGATTTGTCGTACAGCCGAATACAGATAGGTGGGCGAATTCATCTAAGCAAGCTAAAGATAATAATAATAGTAAGTGAGTGGCAGCATCGCCGGCGGCGGCACCTAGCAACAACTAGAGAGGCAGCAGCAACAATAGCAACAACCACAAACGCAGCAACAACAACATCAACAACAACAATAGCAACAACCACAAACGCAGCAACAACAACATCAACAACAACAATAACGATCCTGATTGTGGTATGATGGTTACGGTAGCAGCAACGGCAACCGCTGAAGCGAAGGCAGAACCGTTCTGTACCTCATCGACGCACAGGTCGGCCTGTCGTTCAGGCCTGAGGGTCGTCGTTGTTGTCGTCGTCGTCAGCCAGGCATAGCCGGTTGCCGCCGTTGAGTTGAGATTGCGCAACTTCGACGTCACTGATTTCTTCTTTCGTCCTTCACTTCGTACTTCATCGATGGCGGCTAACGTCTCCCCTCTCCCTCTTTTCTCTTTCTCTTCTCTTAACCTCAAGCTATTGTCGTTCATTATTTTCCTTTTCCCTCTCTCTCTCTCTCTCTCTCTCTACGTTTTGTACCTCAGCTCGTGAGTAGGCAGAAGCAGCAGTATGAACAACAACAACAACAACAGCAATAACAGCAACAGCAGCAGGAGCAGCAGCACCAAGAATAACAACAACAACAACAACATCAACAAGAGTAGCAATAACAACGGCAGCAACAAGAACAATAACAGCAAAATTAGCAACGCTAACAACAGCAGAGTATTGTATCACCATCAAGTATAACGGCTCTGCTCTCCTTCTCTCTCTCTCTCTCTCTCTAACTGTCTGACATCAGATCGTTTCTCGGTCGGACTAGGGTTTAGAAGGACCCGGTCGTTGCCCGATCTACGAGTATCTATTTACAAGCTGATGGTGTATCTATGATTTATTCGATTTGTTTCGCTCTCGATGCATCGAAAGCGCCGATGTACATCGGCTACGAATCTGTAAGTTTGTTAAACAACAACACCGTCGACAAATGTGTGAATACCGTACGGTAGTAGTTGTACAAACTTGACTTAGGTCATATTGCCACCATGAATTATGAGAGTGGGTTAGCCAGGATGCGACTGCAACACAATACATTCATTTACCCTTTAGTAGACTTTCACCTTTGTAAGACGTAAAAACGTGTAGCCGTTAAACCTTAGGATAAAGGCAGGCACTCGTAACGAGTAATTGGGTAACGGCTGAAGCTGCTCTGCCATCATCAGAAAAGCTTAAAGTGGCGCAATCAGAAACATACCTATTACTTTCTAGACAAAGCAATTAACTACTGCGATGATACTGCAACATACGCCGTAACGTCGCCGTAAGAGTCGATCAAGTGGTAAAAAGAAGCCGCCGCAAATGATTATGTGTTTTAGTTTAAAGTTCGCACAATCAAGCGCATTATACTGACCACTATTGGAGATATTTCTAGTACCGTAGCAGAAGCTAGCTATGACGTAGCATACGAATTTCTTTTATGGCCATGACGTATTAAGAAAAATTCGAAAATGTTCATACATTGCTGTTGTTGTTGTTGGTACAACTGTTGTCGTCGTCATCATCATCACCACCACCACAACCGCCCCATTGACGTGCAAGTTGCAGTCCGCTGCTATCGATTTGTGCCCGATGAACACATCAATCACGTTGTTGGATTGGCAAGATTTCGCCCATCTGTTTCTGCCCTCATCCACCTTCACCCCCCCATCCACCTTCACCCCCCCATCCACCTTCGCCCCCCCCCCATCCACCTTCACCCCCCCCCCATCCACCTTCACCCCCCCCCACCCCGCTGCCTCTAACGGGGCACGCCAATCGGATACGAGCGCGGATTCGCCGGCTACTTCCACCTAGCCAGCAAAACAGCTCGGCTGCTGTCTGCTGATGGGTGAAATCTACGTGGCGTCGTCTTGATTACGGACGCAACGATGCGGCCAGCATCTCAAAACCGAAACGTGTTGCTAGTCAGCCACGAAATCGATACAACAGCTGCAGCGACAACAACAATAACCACAATGACAACAGTGACAACAACAACCACCACCACAATAGATATATGCTGAGCGAGCAGCGTTGCCGTATTCTATGTAAACCGTTGTTGCAAACGATTATTGCAAACTCATTTAGATTTAAAATCGATGACCATGCACCGAGGTTTTTTGAAAGACCATCAAGTCTGTGTCAACCGGACGCTGCCGTCGCATTCGGCACAACAATAATTATATCAGCAACAATAATAGTGTGCACTTTGAGAGATATCGCAAAACGTACAGAGGATATTACGGGCGACGCCAAGCAATGTGTCTGAGGCAGATGATGCCATTAGCAGCTTGTAGAGGGAACGTGGCTTCTATTAAAGTCGTCATGGGGTTGGTTGACATACAATTAACTGATAACAGCAAAAAACGAATTGATTAATAATAATAATAATAGCAATCGTGGCTAGTAGATGTAGATCTTATAATGAATTGCGTTATTTAAAAGAAACCTGCTTGTTAGTCGTGCAAACAGTATTACGTATGCTGATTGGTTCCGTTTATATTAATCATTACAAAAGTGTGCGGTCAGGTGCAGGGTTTTATTCAAATTGCATATATATATATATATATATATATATATATATATATATATATATATATATATATATATAGGTATGTACGTATATCTGTTAGTAAGTACATAATCGGAACCTCCTCAAGACGTGACGATTATAAATAATTAGATTTCCTGAATGTCTCAATCCCATAAGCAGCAATTGGGTGACTTTAAGATCGACTAATCAAAGAGCAGCGGGAATAAATGGAAGATGCCGACCACTGGAATTCGATGTCGCGGTTAAGGCCTTACTGCGTCATTCATCAACTGCCATGAAAAGATCTGTGGAAAGGGATGGAAACTTGTTAACGTAGGAAAGCATTAAGGCGTTATGAGGTGCGTCCAAGTTTCCATGATTAAACCTTATCGCAATCACTTTTGCTAGCTTCATGGTCAGGCTGAGCTCCGTATAGGCTCTAAGCAGACTGGCAAGGGCATACCAAACCTGTGTATCTGCATGCAGTTAAGTTTTCTAGGCTTTTTAACAAAACGGAGAATATATAGTAGGGGACTGAGGTTGTGCTTTTGGACTAGGTAAAGTGCCGTTACACAGCAACCGATTCCGATTTTATGTTCCTGCAGGATGGCTGCCAAAACGTTTAGGATCTTCAGCGGAAATTCGAAGACCACGCCACTCGATGCGGAGTCAAAGGCCGTCTTAGAGTCCAGAAGACAGAATATAAGGAATACGACCGTTTTGCGAGGGTTTGTTTGTAATGCTCAAGTATGGCAGTACACGCTGTCACTGTTAAACGATTGCTTCGAAAAACGTGCTATTCTGCCGGTATATATGCTCTTGTGAGTTCTAAAAAGTGATTTGGACTCCAAATTCGCAGGGATGTAGACATCCTAGAACAAGCGTTCTTCCATGCCGCGCATGTCTTTGAGAGATCTTAGACTCCTTTAGGTAGGTTAGAAGAAAGGCGCCAAGCTCGAAGGAGTCTCTGCAAAAGCGCCCATTGAACGGTGCTATCCAAGGCTAGAGAGAGTGCGTTTGATGTAGACCTGCAGCGTTCGTATTTTTCCATATGTCGTTTGCTATGTTAATCGCTACTCGCCTTCCTGATTGAAAACATCCCCATTTTAACAGGGATTAGGCCTCAGCACGGCAATGAAGGTTATCAAGCCTGCATACGATTTCTTAGTGTTCAGTTGCAGCTGCTTTGACTTGCAACAGGCAACTCTCACTTTTTGTGTTGGATGTCAGATCAGTGGTAACTTTTCAATGTTTACCACTGATCAGCGGCAAACACTTAAAAGACGAATACAATGAAGTTTATGTGCGAGAGTCGTCCAGCGGAATCCGACACTTTTCGACTGGATGGTTCCATTCCCTAGAGTACGCAAGCCAATTCACGTATTTGGGCATCACATTGTTTCCGTGTGTTCTGTTTTTTGAAAGGCATCTGCTTAATTTCTATCTTTGATTTTTAAGACTTTCAAATTTACTACTACACTCATAAAACAAACACTTTAAGAGAAACCACATTTAAAGGTGATAATTTTAGTACATCAATGGCGATTTGTGATATGATTTGCAGCTGATGTACGATCTGCATTTATATAAGGCGGGCGCTAACGTCCCCCCTCTATGAAGGAGCGACGCTATGAAAATCTTACCGGGGCAGAGTAAAAATCTCCAATGAAACACTGATCAATCTGGTACTGAAAGAGAAGTCGCATTTATTGACCCTCGTTAGAGGTGTCGATCTCCAATATATATATATATATATATATATATATATATATGCATCGAAAAGAAAACATAATTCTAAACGATGGAAAAAACCAGATCCCATTTCTGAGGCAACTAGGTTCTAGCCCGATTCATGATCGTCGATATGGCCCGACTCATCGAGGGCGAACATGAGAGATAAAGGCCAGCTTGTTTATAAAAGACTTAAAAAAGAAGAACGCGTTCCTGGAAATACCGTTTTGTAGAGAACGTCTCATCGAATATAATGCAAGAGAGTGGAAATCAATGACATTTACTCTATCACGTAGGCCATATAGCTTGCTGAAATATAGCTTGCTCTGCAAAAATAGGTATTTCCTAATTGTATTTGCAGATTATTCCACGCATATGAAAAAAATGTGAGAAGTTGCACAAACTATTTTCATCTCACTTTCTATATATGTTTTAATTTTTTTAATATTTAATTATTTCTTAGTACGTTTTCAAATAGACCAGGTTAGTGATAGATAGAGGCTAGTTGTATATATGTATATATATATATACATAATAGTTGTGTGCAGTTAGCTCGCGCTCATTCGCGCCTTCTGTGCCTGGAAATATTAGCTGCCTGATTCATCTTTTTACACATTTTTTAAGAAGGTTCTTTTCAAATCAAGACTATCATCCGTTCTCTGCGAGCTTGGAACCGCCGTAAGGCGTATTCCTCAATGCACCGAGGATCGGACGTCCTGGGATTTCTAGGGTTTCCCTAACAGTCCTCGTGGTGGGCTCACTGAGCCCGATTCATCTGGCTCGATCTGGTTAGATCTGTTAGATTTGGTGATGGTATATACTGGCCCGTTCGTTGGCTGGTGGGAAGAAGGGGTCATCGACCCTGCATTCGGGTAAGTAAGTACATTGTTTGTTGTTGTTGTTGTTGTTGTTGTTGTTGTTGTTGTTGTTGTTGTTGCTGCTGCTGCTGTTGTTGTTTCTGTTGTTGTTGTTGCTGCTGTTGTTTTTGTTGTTGTTGTTGTTGTTGTTGTTGTTGTTGCTGCTGCTGTTGTTGCTGTTGCTGCTGTTGTTGTTGCTGCTGCTGCCTTTTCTGTTGATTTTGTTGATACTGTTGTAGTTGTTATTCAGCGATACTTTACACACTGATTTGCTGACTTTTGCTGACTATTCCAATGGCACGCAGCAAGCAAAACGTGCCTTGCTCGTGTAGCCTCGACGTAGCCTTGTCGGTCGCACACATCGGGAAGGGCAGTCAGAATATACAAGCGTGTATAAAGCACGTACATTATATGCGGTGGGCCTCCGGGTTGTTTCCCATATATATATATATATATATATATATATATATATATATGTGTGTGTCAACGCGGTCCAAATGTACCCCAGTGTGATCGCGTTCGTTGTCCAGGCAGGCGGATACCGCTAGGTTACCACCACCTACACACTAAGACACTAAGCAAGCGAATCAAACATCAAACAAGCTCGGCCAGCATCAGCAACGTCAGTGAAAGTCGAGCGGTGCAGCGGGTCCGACTGACACAAGCGACGACGCTAGTCCACCTCTGTCACCTATGATACCTATCTCTTCGTTTCGTACAGAGGCGGCCGACAGAGATCACCGAATCACAGAGACGCTTCGGTACGGCGAGTGACAGTGAGTGCACTGACTCAGTGACGACTGCTTGATTGCCTGGCTGGCTGGCTGGCTGGTTGCCGGCAGGTCGATATCGTGGTGGCAGAAAGAATCGAGAACATCAAGAGGAAAATCCGGAGCAAACTTAACCTGCCTTACTTGGTTGGTTGGGCATTGGCCTACCAGCCTACCTGTATAGTATATGCCTGTATATACTGTGTATCTCAGGTGGTAGGTTGCTGGCAGCGATGGCAGCAGCATAGTAAGGTTTTCGGGCTGACCTTCAGCCAAGATTTAACGTCCACGGAACTGTTGTTCACATTGCTTCATAGACGGACCCCCATAAATGCAAATGTTCAACGGTGAGGCTCGAACCCGCGCACCTATCCGTGTCTCCTCCGGTTGCGAGGCAAAGACGATGGCAGCAGCAACAGCAGCAACAATATCGTTTTGTTTTCCGTCTGGATTCCGTCTGTTTCGGGATCGATACCTGTGTGTACGTTTCACTATTGCCACTCGTTTTACTAACAATACATTCAAATGCCCCCCCACCCCCTGCTTCCCCCGCCTCAACCGATAGGGTAGTTATAGGATTTTTTTAGAGATGCTATTGCTGCTGCAGCTGCCGTCGGTACGCTGGTTTTAAAGCTGCTGGCTGGTTTGTTCGACAAATGTCGATGGAAGCAGCGAAATGGGTGAAATGTAGTAGTAGTAGTAGTAGAAGATCGCTGTTGTTGAAGAATATGGAAACGTCGTAGCTAGAATGCGTAGCATTCTTAGCACGTCAAGCGCCGCTATCGTCGTGGCTGTCGAGTGAGCTCGATGCTAAGGTAATCATGAGCGTGATTCCACGATTGAGCCATATACTAGAACACACAGATGTACGAATGCTCGTCTACTCATCGTAGTAGTAGTAGTTGTAGTTGTAGAACTAGTAATAGTGGTAGTGGTAACAGAGTGGTAGAAGTCGTAGAAGTAGTTCCAAGGTAGTAAGTAAGTAAGTCGCGTAGTGATTGTTGGAGGGGGGGGGGTATAGAATGGGTCGGGGGTGACATCAAATTAATGGCGGCCACGAGTTGGGTCATTCACCCACCCAATTCATTCGACAACTAGGGTTCATGTGGAACGATCGACCAACCAGTGGGTTCATCGTACGGGTCTGCTACCACTTTGGTACAATCGACGCTGTAGTAGTAGTTGTAGTTGTTGTTGTTGTTGTTGTTGCTGCTGCTGCAGTCGTAGATTTTGTCGTTGTTAGACCTTAGACCTCGTCGGCCCTGGCTGGTAGCTGGCAACCAAAACGAAGAGGCAGGCATCGAATCGGTAAGCGAGATAGTTCGGCGCTGAAACGTTGTTGTTCCTGGAACAGCGTGAACTGCCTGGAGCCTTCCTTCTTCGAGGAGCCGGCTCTATGCGGCGATCTCGTTCGGGTCCGTAAGACGAAGACAACCAGCATGCCACGCCACAGATCGCGCACATTTGTTCCAGGGAACTGAGCGTGCTGAACCACCTCCACCTCTCTCTCCTTTTCCATCTCTCCCTCTCCCGTTCGGTCTCTCTCCCAGCGAGATACTGCCGACACTGTCCTCGTTGTTGTCGACAAATAATCTCACTATCCCTGAGATTTGTCCTACAAATAGGCAACTCTGCAGAGCGGAAGGACAAGAGGAATCAACTGCATTACTAGCAGCAGCAATAGCAGCAGCAGCACCACCAGCAACAACAACAACTGTGGTGAGGACTTGCTTCGAAGAGTCAAGGCACACGACTATAGATGGGGAGCTGGCTAACCAACACTTACCGGAAGAACTTTATCAGTCCGATTACATCTATGACCGAAATGGTTCAGTGAGACGTAGCTCGAGTGCATGCTTGTCCGCTCTGGTTCACTCGCTCTCTCGGAAGAGAAAGCACGATCCGAGCGCCTAGCCTAAAAAGTCTCCGTTGGGCAAACAATTCTTTTTGTGGACTCGTATTAAACTCGAAGGAGGCAACCCAACGGATTGCCTCCGTTAGGTTTGAATCGTAGGCCTTCGATCATGCGACTTGCATGTTTTCAATGAGCCTCACGAAGCCAACAAAGTTGTAAGTTGCTAATATTATCGTAACTACGCTAGTCGTTTTTTTTTTGTTGAAGGCAAGTGTTCTATCAATAAAATGGCTGGAAAGCTACGTTATCTACCGCATACGCTTCAAATATGTGCTCCATTTTACTGATAGTATGTACTATTTGACCCACGTGAATGCGAAAGTAAAAGAGTGAATAACTCTGCAGGCCAGAGCAAACAGATAGACTCAAAGGACATATCCCGGCAACTTTATGACGTGTTAAGGGGGTTTCAACATATGCAGTAGGTTGTATACAGCTTTCTTAAATACCAGACCACAAAATATCCTGATAAATAGAACACTTTTTCTTATACTAGTTCAATCATTTTACTCAAAACGTTTAATTATATTCTTCCTAACAATGCTCGAATAACCAAGGCCAAGGTATCGTTTAAATTGTTGTTCCATTGGTTCGTACACAATATATCCTTAACTGACTTTATTTTAATCTCCGACTTCAAAAATGCTGCTGTTTTATTTTGCATCATGGTTTTTTATGGGCTGCTTCAATGGCTCGATAGCTTACACCTAAAAACACATTCTGGAAGGAACGATTCTGTCTTTTTGCATCCGTGGTCTGATTAGCACTGTTACCGATCTCGACTGTATTACAGTATATATATATATATATATATATATATGTATATACACACTCATTCTATGAATAAAGAGTGGCGACATTATAACGAGAGACAACATGTTCCGCATGATGACAACATTAATTACTAATTATAATAATTATATTAGTAACAAGAAGTATAACGACGGTGATAAAAGCGACGGCGAAGACGATCTTTTTATGGTGCTTTAGATTATTCTGCCTACTAAGCGTTTTTAAACGTGAAAAAGTTATGCGAAAGTAGACCCCTCCTGTTTTATCTTTAGCCTTCCATCCGTCATTGTAGCTGCATCGCTTGGGCGAGTGTTCTCTCTCGATCTCGATCAACGAACCTCTCTCACTAACCATAGTGCTGGCTTTAACGGTAACTTTCAGCTAAATTTATGCTAGGTGAGTGTTTTCACAAGCCTTGAAAATAGTCTTCTTTTCATCTATGGAAGGTCCTTTAATTAGGCGCATAAAGTCCTATGACGAATGTAGCTGCTTACAAGAACTCATCGGGCATTCTGATTATAATTAATTATTATGTGACCTGAGAAGAAACAGGTTATAAAAGTCTGTAAAAGGTAGCGGCGGAAAATAACGATTTGGCCAGAGCTTTTTCGGTTGAAGTGTCCTTGTGGCCTCTTCTGGCTTGAAAAATGCTTGCGTTTTTTTGTAATCTAGTAGATAGAGACTTGAAATATAGGCAATATTCGGTTTGTGTTTATTAGCGCCTCCATGCAGGTGAGTCCTTCGTTGACTCCTCTGCAAAAGTCTGCTTGAGCGTTGAACATGAGGCTACCTAAACGTGTATTAGCCCATCTAAGGGAGATGCCTTGTAGTCTGAAAAAAGCTAGGACAACCCCTCTAACAGAGCCGTACAAGCGATGGCGCCACTTGTAAATTGTGTCTTCTTCACTTTCTAGTCTTTGTCCTTTGCCACCATGAATTGCCCTTGTAAACTATTTTAGATCTCCGAGTCGTTCAGTCACGTATGGTCCGCAGTCTTGCTTTTTAGACAACCCTCTTTTGCGATATACTTTTTATCACTATTTGAAAGTGGATTCTATTATACTTAATTATTTTCTAACAAATAGAAGACGAACTTTCGCGTCGAAAATATTTTCGCAAAACAAAAGATCAGCATAAAAATAAAAATATTTACCTGTCCCTAGAAATATAAAAATCAATAAAATTCACTCTAAATAAATAATCTGTAACTTGTTTTTTTATAAAGCACAGACAAGTATTTACTAGCGTTGGTAATACTTAGAGGCCAATTACGAAAATGAAAAAGTAGGTTAAAACAATATTTGTATTGTATTTAATATCAAGGATGACAAAGTCTTTGCCATTTTTTGCTTAAAGCGAAAACAAGTTAGTTTAGAAGTTTTTGCCCAACTTATCTCCAAATCTCCACCTCGGAACTTGGTAAACCAGTATAGGCAGGTCCGCGTTGATTGATTCGTTCGCGAAGATAGTGAAGATGTTTCGACAAAGCTGCAGCGCTGTTGGAACCTTCTCGGAGTTTGTATAGCAAATTACTCCGAATTTGCGCTCCTTGATTCACAATTTTTCCTCCTTCTTGTGTCACCCTTTCCTATGTTGGTAGTGCCTAGGGAGCACTACGTGCCTCTGAAACGAGTGGATACCAAAACAGTAAGAATTTTTGTATCAACTTAAGATAAAGTTAGAGAAAGAGTCATATAAGAACTGTCATAAAATCAACAATAAAATTGCAAACATAAAACAATACAATTATATATGCATCTAAGAATAAAACAAAACCGAACAATGGATATGCAGCAGCGCAGCTGCATACAAATCACGCAAGCCAGAAACAGATGAACGGCATTACCCTGTGCTTCACATCAAGGTAATACGGAAAATACTGCACCCTATTTTTCATGTAAAACAATGGTTTGAGTAATCAAAAATAAACCAGCTCGGAACGAGCGCATTATAACTTTATTTCCGTTCTCTCCATAACACCGTGTTGAATAAAGCTAGAGACAGTACTAGTTAAAAGCCGATGTTAAACTAAAATATTAAAAAAATGGAGAAAGCCGATTTTTGGACGATGAGAATAATCATTATCATCATATGATAACTATTTTTAATTTGACTCATTGCTATTAATATATATTTGATTTACATATTATACACGTCTGTAATTATCATCATGTCATCCTCATCACGAAAATGCTATAATTGTTTTTCATTTTGAAGTAAACAATTGTCTCCAATATATAAAGTGTATTAATCTACCCTCGGAGCATCTATCAGATGCAAAGCGAGTAAGACAATGTTTGTATTCTTAGCACCTATTGCAAATGTTTGTTTATTTATGTTTGGTCAATAAACTTTTTTTTATGAAGGGATAATGCTTTTATGCATTCGCCGATGTTGTTTACGGTTAGCCTAGGACCGGGCGGAAAATATATGATTCAGACCATTCCCGGGAGTGTAATGCCTACTAAAAAGTCACCTCCCCTAACCCCCTTCAAGTTTGGATTTAGAAGGAACAGTGCTTCGAGACTAGAAGAAAGAACATATATGATTCAGACCATTCCCGGGCGTGTAATGCCTACTAAAAGGTCACCCCCCCCTTCGAGACTAGAAGAAAGGAGCCCCATGCTTCAACCTTCTTCTGAGCCTGCGGGAGTCTCGCCAACTGAAAGTGGGCTGCATGGGGGTTCGTCAGGGCTAGGTTGACTCGACGGAGGGACGCGGGACCTTCGGGCACCATCATGAGGTCCCAGAAGAAGGCCCCCTCTGACCAGTTGGGAAAGGTCGTCAGGGCTTGTGTTGCGTAATATGTAAGCAGCCCCTGTCCGGGCCCTTTATTCCAATAATTAGAAAGATTTATGAATAAATGCATTGTTTATTAACCAATATTTGGTTTATGCACATATATGCTCCAGCTCTCCTAAGTAACATTTATCAGCGACTTTGCTTTTGTACACTGTTGGAGATGATACAGATCACATGATTTTCCGCATAGGTTGCATTCACACTCGGTTGATATCTCATGCCACCCATTTCGTATACATATCTTCATATGAAATCCATGCATTGCAAACCCAGTAACGAAGTATCTGTTTCTACAACATGGGCTCTTCCAGTAGTCTGTAGTCATCGCTCTAGTCTCATAAAAACGCCAATCAACATCCGCAAATTTATACTCCCATTCGGCAAGATGATTCTCAAAGGCCTCCGTTTTCGGTAAAGCATAAGTTGCCCTGAGCTCCTCCACAAAAAGTGGTGTCGAGGCCAACAGATACACAAGACGATTGCGGCTAGTGCGGTGAACTACTAGCACTCTTTTTAGAAAGCTGGCTTTAATTTTGTCGAGTACTTCCAGATTTGCTTTTGATAGGTGGGGCCATATTATCTGTATCCCGTAAGCAGCGGTCGGCGCAATCTTTAAATTAAAAAGTTTGAGAGCGACATCTAGTGACAACCGATGAGGCTCTAGGATATTATGAAACGATAAAATGCCCTTACGAGCTCTTACCTCGACATGTTTAGTGAAATTTAAACCCTGCGTTGAAAAGATTACTCCAAGATAAGAAAAATGTTGAGCAAAATCTATTGGTGCTGAGCTTAAGCGCAATTCGTCTTTTTCTGCGAGCCTACCTCCGCGGCAAAACTTCATTGCTTTCGTTTTTGCTACGTTTATCACTAGAGCATTTAGGTCAACAAACTTTTGGAGTGAAGCAAGCGATTCAGGTTAGATAGATTTATATTTGGGATGAGTAGCCGCGTCGAATTCCCACTGTGATCGCCAGGAAAGGGGTCGCCCCGTTTAGAAGCCTACGTGTGAACGGTGGATATGCATGCCACTGCTAACGTCAGATCCCCTCAGGTCTTCTTTCACTGTGATTCCACACCGAGAGGTCCCAGGCAGACTGTCCTGCAAGGACAATCAGTATATCTGTACTGACGGTCCAAAAAGTCCGACAAATTCTCAATGCCATGCCTCTTTGTGAGACTTTTGTCCTTGTCCTTGACGCTTTGTCTAGACGGCGAGGTCGGCCCAGACGGGGGAAGAGTATATCGCAGTAGATTCAACGATAGAGGCTAGTAGCTTGCGTCGTCCCTCTGTTGCTTTTCCCTCTCAAGTAAGTATCTTGGCGAAGTTTTGTGTGACCCTTGATACCTTCTAAAAATATATATTTGACACATGCGTTTCCGAAACCCCGGTGTCAAAATCACCTAGGCCTATTTTTTTATTGAAACAAGGAGACCCGAAACCTCTATCCTGATACCATGTGTACGTCGGCTACGGCCGGTGAGATATAGGGCCTTCGTTTTGAGCGGGGCCCGACTTTGGTGGTTTGTTTCCATTCATGAGTTGATCTTATCGAAAGCAGTTTTCGTTCGTGACTTAAGGGACGACTCCCAGCGCGCATTACTAGACCGTCCACGTAAACGATGGTTTCGGCGCTTTCTGGGAGATCTCGGGGCCGCCAAACTCCGTCGCCGGCCCGGTTTCATGCATACACTGGGCCCATAAAAGGAGCCCTGCGGAACTCCTGCCGGGTAAGTGACTCCACATATATAAGCGCTCAGTCATTCAAATAAGAAGACCAATTACGGCGGAAGTTACCACTCTCTAGAGTCTGTAGAATGACGTCCCAATTTGCCGTGTAAAATGCATTTCGGACATCAAGAAGTATTAGCAACGCAAAAGATCTAGATTTGAGGGGCCAGGTCGCTTCGTATTCTGCTCTCTCAAAGACACGTTGGATCGTATCCGGCGTTGAGTAACCCCGTCGAAACCCGAATTGGGTTCGTAAGAGCGCTTGCCTATGCATGGCTCCTGGTTCAGTCCTTCGGCTAGGACATTTTCTATAAGTTTCGTCACGATCGAGGGCGGCGCCTGACCGGCAGTAGGTTTTAGCACTAAAGCCAACTATGCCTTTGTTCATTTGTTTGGGGCCCTATATCTTCTAAAGAAACTTTGTTACTAGACTCACTAAGACGACAAGGTGTATTGACGCTCTTCTCTTGATTAGTTCTGGGGGCATGCCACCTGAGCCCAATATCTTGCCGGGGGAGAGGCGTTCTGCCGCCTGGAGAATTTCCTCCTTGGTGATTGAAAGCATTTCATGAGGGTCGACCCTAATTGTGCAGTCTCGTTAAGGCTCCTGGGACTATAATAGATTCGACACTAGTTCGGTAACCCTTACGGCCGGAAGTGGAGGTGGGCGACATCGTAATTTACCCATTACAATCTTGTAGGGTAAGTTCCGGAGTCCATTTGGACTCCCTCGGTCAGATCGTTCCAGGCAGCTTTGGCTATTGCTGTAATCGTCTTTAAAGTTTGCCGCCTCGATCTGTATGTCTCATGAATTTCTCGCTCTCTGGGTTGGGGCAGACTTCTCCAGGTTCCCTCGGCGTCGGGCCAGTCACGACCGAGTCTCTGTATTCCCCGGATCGGAACCCGGCTTGATTAGAAGGCATGCCAATTTTATGAAGAAATTGGAAATGTTCTGACTGTACGTTTGCCGTTGCCGTGCGCGTTTCATTACGAAGAAAGAATTAGGCACGAACAGGAGAGATATTGAAAAATAAGTTGGAAAGCTTAATATCGGCTGATTCACTTCAAGACATTTTAGTTTCGTCTTAATCCATCGTGAAGCGGAATAATTCCCTTAAAGGCGAGTTGAAGTTTTAAAATATTTTTATTCTAGGCCTGCCAGAATTGCGATTGAAATGCTGCAACTGCGAGTGTGCCGTCGCCTCTACGGTGCCTGTCGCACCCCGAAGTCTCTTAAGTCTTTGTTCGATGAGATGCGAGGTTTCCATCTGCTAGCAAGTCTTCCAGACGGAGGGCGGGGAAGACCAGTAGGTGGACTTTCAATCTATTTACGAGCAGGGTCACCCCGAATGCAATGTGTGTGTCGAGGTGAGTGTTGTATGACACTCACCTCAGGTAGTTTCAACCTCGCATTGTTCTACCTGCCACCTCATTACGATGATGTTGACGTTGCCGATGCGATCAGTGCTGGTCTAGCGGGACTAAACCTCCAGCTACCCACTCTGGTCGGCGGCGACTTCAACTGTCGTATTGATAGTGGCGCCACCGACAGGAAGGGCGATGTGCTTCTTAAGCTTCTAGAAAACAGAGGCCTGCATTGCGCAAATGAGCGTGATAAATTCACGTATGTTTGCCAAAGTGGAAGAAGCACTATCGACCTCCTGTTTCACAATCTTCAACATCCGACGGAATTTCAAGGATGCGAGGTACTTGATATTCCAGCACGGAAGCACCTGCCGGTGCTGGCGTCTCTGTGTGTGCCTGGCCAGGGACGCGCCCCACGTCGGCAGCCGATAACGTACTGGTCTAGGCAACTAGATTTGCGTGTATTGACGCGCGAGTTAGAGCTGCTGAGATCAACTTCTGACATTGAACAAAGCAACCACGCTTTGGAGGCCACTGTCAAGGCGGCTGTAGTCAAGAAGAAGTACAGACAAAGACGGGCGCGGCCCTGGTTTACACAGGCCTGCTACTTAAAACGTCGGGAAGTCTTGGGGCTCCTGCGCCGAGCACGGGCTCTACACCCCGACCCCCAGGTAGTTGCTGATCGTAGGGCGCTCTATGGCCGACATAGAGCAACCTACAAGAAACTGCTTGTGGAGAGTAAGCGCCGGTATGATGAGGAGGAGGAGTTTCGTTTGCTTGAGAGAGCAGAGCGCGAACCCCATGTCTACATTGTTCGCCGGCAAAACAGAAGCATGCACAGCATGACAAAGGAGCAGTTGCGGCAGCACTTCACTGCCCTTCTGCTCGATGCAAACGCCCCCGCGCCTAACCCAGTCATTGAGCAACCGCTCACTCTGGAGCAGCACGACATGAATTCGCCGTTTACGGTGGAGGAAGTTGTGCAGATCTTGCGCGGGTTACCCAAGAAAAAGAGTAGTGGTCCTGATGGGATCTATTACGAACATTGGGCTAAGTCGTCCGATGTTTTAGCGGAGGAGCTGTGTAAGCTGTTTAATCAGATACTCAGCGGGGGACACATACCCCAGGTTTGGCACGAGGCCAGGCTTACTCTGCTATTCAAGGGCAAAAACGGTGACAACGTGGACGATCCAAATCTCTATCGGGGTATCGCGTCGGAACGCACTCTCAAGAAAATCTTCGCCAAGTTGATTATCTCGAGGGCGCTTCCAACTGTGGAGAAGGCCTTACCTCCGGAGCAATTCGGATTCAGGAAAGGTCGAGGTACACAGGACGCGATCCATGTACTCCAGTCGGAAGTTGAACGGGTGCTGGCTGTGCCCGGGGGTCACTTGTACGCCGTCTTTATCGATTGTGTCAAGGCCTTCGACAAAGCTCCCCGTCACCTACTAGTCGATTCATTTCGACATGCTGGGGTGGGTGGTTCTTTCCTACGAGTGCTCTCCAGCTTCTTTGCTGAAGACCGCCTTGAAGTAAACGTAAGGGGCGAAGACACCTTGCAGCTCTGTCAAAACGTAGGGACCCCCCAAGGGGACCCTCTCAGTTGCCTGGCATTCTCCTTGCTCATCGCAGACCTAGCTCGCCATGTGCGGGAGGAGTTTAGAAACGCCGTCGTCGTCATGTATGCGGATGACATAGTAGTGGCCCACCGGGACCGCGGTGCCATTCGTCGAATTGTCGGCGACGTCGAAAGTTACCTTCACCGTAAGGGCCTGCAAATAAATGCGCGGAAGACGAAAGCCATGAAGTTTCGCCGTGGGGGTCGATTGGCCGCAGCAGACGTAATACCCTGTTGTGGCCAACCGCTGGAGTTTGTCAACTCTTTCCCGTATCTGGGTCTGAGGCTACACTATACGGGAACGACCTTTACCCAGCACATCGCCGACAGGTGTCGAGCGGCTATTACCTCTATTCACACAGAGGTGAGAGACCCTCGACGACTGTCTTTGAGTGCGGCCGTGCGTCTTTATGAGCTTAAGATTGTGCCAATGTTGAGCTACAGCCTTGGCAGGGTGTGGGGCCATCTTTCAGCGGCAAATTTTGCGCAGCTAGAAAGATGCTTCACAATATATATGAAGCGGGTCCTTTGCTTACCCCGAACGGCAAAAAGCCGCTTCGTGTACCTGCTAGCGGGTTGCGGGCCGGCAGTGGAAACAATCAGAGTCAGGCTTAGGTCACCTATTACTGGACCACTTCAACAATTTTTGTTGGAGTGGCAGGGAAAAGTGACCGAGGCCTCGGCAGAGGTAGCGCAATTGGATGTGTACCTCGCCAGGGAGCTTTGGGATGGAATGGCATGCACTAGCCGGCACGTGTACACAAGATACATTGTGCATGGCTATCATCACTTGGTATGTTCGACTCAAGGATTTCACCAAGTTGACGATCAATGTCGTTGCCGGTTCTGCTCGCAGATATGCGCTAAATACCACGCAGCGAGCTGCCAGAAGCATCGGCGGTCTTTGCACTTTTTCGCCGGGTGGGACGGTCGCTGAAGTGTTTAAATTGTATAAAAGTAATGAATTGTACTGAAATTATGTACCATCTTGAAATGCAATGTTATTGCGAAATAAACCATATATATATTAAGTCTTTGTCGTGCCCGTTGTACGAGTCCGAAACTAACATGTTTATTAGAGACGCCGAGCATATGAAGGCTTTTTCGCACTCGATGAGTCCAAGTGAACGCTGTAACCGAGAACAAAATCGTTGTCTTAAGGACGGGTATGAATATGTTTCCGCGCGGACAGTGCCGGGAGAAGTATGGTTGCAAAGCTTACAACTCTTTGGATTTACAGATTTTTTGCTTGCAAAACGGCTATTTTAATCAGTATACGGTGTTTTCCTAGCAGTTTTTTTTTTGCGTGACGTTGTTTTATTCTGCTAGCGGAACCGCCATTGTAATATTCGTTCCATAGTATCGAGTTGCTGCGATCGAGCGATCGTAACCTAAAAGCGCTGACGTTTCGTACCTTTTGATTAAAAAAAAAACAAGATTGTCCATTACTCTTAAACAATGTATTTGCGCCATATTTCTGGGGGAACCACTTAGTTGTGTCTCGTTTCATATATAGCAGATTGAAAAGGAGCAAGCTGGTGTTGGATACACGAATACACTACACTTAACGGTTGGGATCGGCGATAAAGTCAGCTTTTCCTCACGAGGGCGCAATCACAGAGCTGTTCACAACACATGTTTGTAGTCAATTAAATGCATAGCGAGCCTCTGTATCTGGGGCCGTGCCCAGCCCGGGAGGAAACGGGGGAAAAAAGCAACTAATGGCAACGTATGAATATGCCGTGCAGTCACAGGTGGCGCTCTATTACCCTCGGATTAAACGAGCCTGTGAGAGGTTTCCAGGTTCTGTGGGCGTGGAACATTGCCGCCGTACTGGGAGACTGCTGGCGTAGCCTTGGGAGCGACGGGAGCTGTGCGGACAGTCCAGTGATGATGCCGAAGTCAATGTCTTTCCTGAAAGCTACCAGTAAGCCGCTCGTTGCTCTGGGCGCGGCAGTTTTCAGGCAGTCCTCTCCTGCGCTCAGGAGACAAAGGAGCAGGCCTGCGCCGCATCAGGATCGACCGGTGCGCACCAGTCGCAGATCGCGTCAGTATCTAAGGACTGAAGGGGTCTATTTTATTTTGTAAGGCCTGTACTGCGTTTAGGGTCTCCCCACCTCAACACCGGCATTCCTATGAGCAGCTTGAAATGCCCTTCAGAGAGCATCCGTAGGAGTTCTAAGCTTAAATAAGTCCAAGTTTTTGGCTACCCCCTTTAGCTGTGCCTTCATACTATTGGCCTTACAGAGTTTTAAAATGGTTTTGATATGGCACTCCCGGAACTAAAAGGCTCGATTGTATGCTAAAAAGAAATTCTCGTCCATGCTCTCGCCGCGCTGGGCCTCTTTGACCTTGTCAGGGGTCGTCTCCGCCAGACGTCTTCGGCGTTCTACCGCTCTCCTGCACTTGAATCCAGTAGTATTCTTGGACCTCTAGGTCAAGGTCGGCTGACGCCAAACTCAGCCCCGCTCGTGGAAATGTCCTCTCCACCCTCTGTGATGACCTGAAGGGGTCATCGGCCATGGCCACATTTGACTTCGCCCATATTGTCGGCTGTTTCAGGGGGTTATAGGACGATGCTACTAATATGCCGATAGCAACTACGGTCACAGCGAAGAAAATTATTCGCTTCTGGGCTATTTTAGTTAAATACATTTGTTAGAGAAGTCACTTCGACGGACTCCAGTGATTGTCCGCCGCGCGTCGACGTG
Source organism: Dermanyssus gallinae (assembly GCA_003439945.1). Taxonomy (NCBI): domain Eukaryota; kingdom Metazoa; phylum Arthropoda; class Arachnida; order Mesostigmata; family Dermanyssidae; genus Dermanyssus; species Dermanyssus gallinae. Next base: position 41,402 of record QVRM01003438.1, read on the forward strand.
GTGCACGTCGAAGCACGCGTCCGACGCTCAAAACGTTTGTTCAAGCGCACATCGAAACACGCACGCTCGACCAAGTGAACGTCAAGTCGCACGCCGAAGGGCACGTCCAAGTGCACGACACTCGCACGCCGGCACGATGCACGTTCACCGAACGCCTATATGCATGCATACACACATGTCCATGCACCCGCTCACGTGCACGTAGCAATTTCAGACGGCACAGAACACGGGGCCACCAATTCACTAGGTCGACGTTAAATCAATAGCATAGGAAAACCACTGGGAAAGCACTGCGCAAGAAAAGCACCAAAGTCCAGCAAACCGTCACTGTCCGGGCGGAGGTCTGCTTTCAACGACGGTCAGCACGGGGCTTGGCCACTAACCTGGTACGTAGAGTCGATGACCGAGCAAAAAAGAAAACTCGCAGCATCGGCGGCCGAGTCGACGGCGTTATGTGCGGCCTCAGCGTGGGGGACATAGCAATGCGGACGACGAAAAATAGGAATACATGAATGTCGCCACACTGACGCTGGCAATGTGGCGTATTTATGTATAAAGGGTAAGTCGAACGTACTGAATAGTTTGGGCCGAAGCTTTCCTGAATTGGATTTTCAGTCTAAGGGGGTGGGGTCAAGAATAGAGAAATTTAATGCGTTTCAGGTTTCACATTCATTTTTAGTTTAGAAAAACGGCAATGCTCCATTTGTGGTGACAACCGACAACGCCTTGTGTGGGGCTCCCATCCATTAAGAACGTCGATCCTCCCCACAACTTCAGGTTCGGAATTGGGTATCGTAAAGTTTCGATATCACGGAGAGGAGAGCCCTAGTCTATACCGGCTCATCATGGTCCTGGAGCCTGGGTAGATTTACTTAGACCAACTGAAGCGTAGAGTTGCCAGGGCCCTCTTTTTTCCTCGTCTCGACTCTGCTTATGAGGTGGTCTGCCTGCAGAAGCGTGTTCCTGGAGTGTTTTCTCACGCATCAGTGCATCCAGCTAGAGAGCTCCTTTCTTCCAAGCGTCTTACACCTTATGGGCAACTATGCTCCGCATAGGGCGCCCGGTCCTGGCTTATGTCGAGATGGGACATAGCCGTGCTGAATGAGCCTATACCGATGCTGCATAAGGTGCCTTTGACTTCAGTGACCAGGGCCTTTTCCTAGGGAAAATCTGGCAAGGTTATATGTGGCACCCCGGTAAGGCCCGTATACAGGGTCATGCCGAGGTATTTAGCGAATCATTTGATTGGGATCGAGTGGCTTGGAAGGGCCAGGTTGACCCTCCGTGTGGCCTTGCGACCCGCCAAATATAGCGCATCCGCCTTTTGGGGTACCAGATAGAGATAGTGGTCCCTAATCCACTCCTGAATCATATCAAACACCATCTTTGTGGCCGTACCTAGCATTGATTCTCGCCGCGCCGTGACGGGAAAGGCAAGGCTGTTGGCGTACACTGTTTCTTCCCATTCTGGCGTCCTTTCAAGTCTCAAAACTCCATCGTAGCCCCAGAAGAAAGCCCAGCGGCACTCTGGCGGTCATCCATATGAGCCGCCACAGGTTATAAGCTTCTGTGTCTCCAGGTAAGAAAAAATGATCCGGTGAAAGTAGGTGAGACAGCGGGATGCACTTGCGCTTCAGCGTTTTCATAATCACCCTCAGTTCGCCGTGCCAAAAGCAGTATTAAAAATCGTCGAAATAATTCAGGAGTACAAAGGAGCGGGTCTTTAAGGGCTTCGTACTCTTCTGAGTCGTCTTTCATAGCACGTTTCGCGCACAAGACTATCCAGGCTTGTTCGCCCTGGTTGACAGCAATCCTGGTCCTCCGTATGAGCCTTGCCAGTGACGAATGTGCAACAGGCATCTAATAAACGCATGAATGTGCATCCCAAAACCTCCCATAGCAATAAAGAGGGAATTCAAATGTTATTGCACGACTCATTTTGGTGATGAGGCTTTTTAACGGACACGGGTAGTTTCATAGTTTCATGATAATGTTTAAAGAGACTATCGTCTGCATGTTTGCGCAACTCGGGGCACACAAACTGCGTAGTGCACACTGCTCTGTTAGAGAAGTGGCACAAGTGGTACAATTTGCACAAGCCTTTCAACTCGCTACAGGTAGGCGTGTGAAAAAAACAGATAATGATTTATTTGAGTCAATAAGAATGGCACAGACGCTTTGCCAGGGCTTCGAACGATCGAGCCTGGAGGGCGATGGGGGATTTACTTTAGCGGGTTTGTAAGTCTCAAGCTAGTCTAACAGCAACGCCGCCTTGCAACATGCATTCCCAAACCTTGAACAATAAATAGATTTACCTCACAGTCTGCAAGAAAGACAACATATTTAAGCATGTTTTTTGTCTCCGCCTTGTTTGCATCTGCACAGCTCTAGGCTAGACTAACTGTAAGTATCGGTTCCGAAACGCACACAAACAAGATATGGTTAATTCCAAACAACAACAGTTAATTGAAAACAACATTTTCCTTCCCGCTAAGGTGGAAGTGTTACCTTAATTTTTGTAATTTTATATCTGCTAATAATTAGTAAAACGATTAGAAAGAACCTTGTAGAGTTTCTGCTGCAGGCAAGGCAATGACTTGTCACTGGGAGTTCTGGGGATTCGCAAAGACGACAGTAAAGTTCCCAAAATAACTCCCTTCGAGCACTAGCACATATTAAATAATGGTTTGCTTGTAATAATAAATCAGTCACTAAACTAGACAAAGCATCCAACCATCGGACGCTGAATTTATAATTTTCCGCTAGCCAACGGCTCGTTGCTCCACTGCGGCATCTAGCTCTTATACTATTTTCCAGGTTCGATCTGTCAGTTTTGGCTTTAAAACATCTAGTCTTTCACAGATGTATGGTAAACGGTGCCGTTCCTACCCACACAGCAAGTATTTTCAACTTCGGGTGAACAATTGCCACTTAGCGGATTTTTTTACGCCAATAGGTATTCCCCAAAGTACCTACGCCGAACCTCGACTACGCTACGATCTTAAGGTCTACAGCTCCGTCGAATTCTAACGTACTCATGAGGTGCAAAAGGATGTTAATAAAGTTACACATTGGTGTGCAGAAAAGCACTTGTTACTCTTTGCCGAAAAGTGTGTCGTTGTCCATTGCCACAATGGCAGACATCCCGGCATTCCAAAAACTCTTAGTTACAACAGCACTAGTGATGTTCGATCTCAAAATAGCGGCAGCGAATTCTCATGGAATGGAGTTCATATGGGGTGAGAGAGATCCTCTTAACGAAGACGAAGATGAAGAATCTAGACAAGATACAAGCAAATTTGTTTTATGACATCCCACGAATTCGTGGAACCGTCCGGTTTAGGCCCTCGATGGAGCTCTTCTTTTTATCGCAGGCCCTGCTTTGATTAAACGCGTGCTCAACGGAACTGCAGCGCTCAGATGAGTTCTAACCACGTACAGCGAGGAGATGCACCAAGTGCCGCCTGAATTCTATCGCACAGCATTCATGATCACGCAAGAACGAAAAATCCCTCTGAAAAAGGATCGACATGTGCTGATTTGCTTCTCAGTACATGGGTTCCATCGTTAACTCTAAAGGCGAGTTGGCTTCTATCAAATGGGCAAAAACTACGTTTGCAATATATGTGGCAAAGAATGCTTACTTTACCACTACAGTGAATGCAGAGCCTCTAACGGCCTCAGTTGGCTGGCTTGCTCTTAACGCAAACGTATGCAACGTAATGAAATATTCAATGCCCAAGCCAGCTATAATTTAACCAGTACTTGTAGCCAGTAGCACGTGTATATTTTATTTTGGGCGCCCATTAAAGCTAACATAGGAGAGGGCTACACCATGATACACACCGTCGCCATAATACATGCTGGCTGGCTCCCGTGACGATTAAGGTTTGGGTTAATGTTTGAATATTAAAAATACTAAATATACCCTTATAAACCCAGTCTGGTTTTATACACCCTAAATTCCGTAAATTTACCTTTTTAGAAGCTCTAAAGGCGACTGCTATTTTAGATACTATTTTTTGCAGTGATGCCCACATAACTTGCGTCATCACGTTGACGTCAACGTGGAAATTATATTTAAAGCAGATTTTTCGGCGCATATTGTGCATTGTGTGTCAGACGATTAAGCGCCTGTGCCTGTTGTCAACACCGACTGCTTTCACGTGCTAGACGCTATTCTTCAAACGCAACATAAATCCAGCGCTTGGTTTAGAAAAGCGGACTCTATCTCGTCATGGACATTTAGTTTTGCCTTTGCGTGATCAAAAAACTTTGAAACCGATAGACACTACCGCCGCTTTAGTCTCGAGATACTGCTAGCTAAATTTAGCTCTTCTCTGATACTAAGTTTAGCGTAGTTCGGGATCTATGGAACGCCAGGAATCCCTTTCCCAGTCTTGCCCACTATGTGTCGTGAAATTCATTCCCACGCCTGTAATTTGCTTGCTCCGTCTTTCTCTCTGAAGAGGATTCCTGGGCACCTTCATGCACCGTGGCATAGCAAATAAGAGCTTTTTTCATAAAGTTCTATCTGCATTGATAGCGCGTCAGAATTCTTAAAAAGTACCGAGTGCTTGCCAGAGAAGCAATACGGTTTTAGGCAAAGGAGGGTGACGATGATGTTTTCGTACACTTAAAGGCGGATTTACGCAGCGTCACGAATAATAATCCTCGGGAAATTAGCGTAATGTGGTGTTGCAACAGTAATTTTAAAGCTATTAAGGGCTTTGCTACAGGAGTTTGTAATCATCGATGACTTAGTAACTGAACACACCTCAATTAATCCAATGACTGTATTATAACCTCCAATCTGCCGGACAAAATCGAACGGCGCCACTTGCCAGTGAGTACACTTATGTTTGCCGATGACTACCTACTTTTTTGTGGTGAGAGGAAAAAATGCTATTACGCTGACCCGAAGCGGGTAGTGTGGGACTGGATGCCGATGTTGTTGGCATAATACCCACTAAAAACCTTTCACCTAATTGGCCTCAGAGGCGAGGAGCTGGAACTGTTCTTTAATATTACTTAGTTAGACTATTATTTCAAAATTACGTTGATGATGATGACAAGGGCCAAGGCAATGAAATTTCAACGCGGAGGTAAGCTCGCCGATTAAGATGATTGCTTACGGTCAACACCAACTGAATTTGTTTAGCATTTTTTATACTTTGGAGTAGTCTTCTCAACGCTAGGATAAAATTTCACCAATTTTTGAGTGATTTTTTATCTTAACCCACAGAATGCCCTTGTGAGCACATACAAGTGCTCACAAGGGCATTCTGTGGGTTCATAGTATCCCAGAGCCTCACGGGTTGTCGCTGGACGTCGCTCTTAAGTATTGCACTAACCGCTCCTCGCCGGTACATATAATGTATAATGAGTCTAGAAACGTAGTTATCTTAATGTATGCAGATGACGTCATGGTGCACACCGCGGCCTCGGGGCCATCTGGCGTATTGTCGGCGACACTGAAGCCTAAAACCTAAACGGGTAAAGGACTTAAGGCCGATGGGCTGCGGCAGATAAAATTATCTGTAGTGGCCACCGCTGAAGTTTGGCAATTTCTTTTCATATTTAGATCTCAATGTCTACTATATGAGAACGGCCTTTCCACAGCACAATGCAGACAGGTGGCGGGAAGCAATTGCACCTGCTTACAGTGTGTTAAGAGATGTTCAAAAGCTGTCTTTGGGTTCTTTGAGTTGTAGTGCCACTCTTATATCTTAAAATTGTACCAATTTTGCCTTATCTGGTGACGTTTTCTCACCGGCAAACTTTGCACAGCTAGAGAGATGTTTTCAATGTACATGAAACGGGCTCTTTGTTTACTTCGTTTGACACGAAGCCAATTCGTGTCAATCCGCTTGTAGGTTGCAATGATAGTGGAGATCATTCGACTCACGTCAGCTAAAGTTAGCAATCACTAAAACTTTTTGAAAGTTTGCAAATTTTGCGGGAATGGCAAGTAAAATAGCCCTTGGAAGTAGATAAGATGGAGCGAAAAGGGCTTGATTATGTGAACTGCACCAGTAACCTATGAGACGGACACGATCACATTTCCTGTCATCATGTGTACACAGTGTTCATTTGTGCCGCTACCACCACTTGATTTCGTTCGTGGATTTCACCAGATCGGGGGAGAACGCCGCTGTCGGTTCTGCTCGCAGGAACGCGCTATGTATCACGCGACGATTTTCCAGGCGCATCGGCCTGGTCTCTTAATTTCATCGCCCAGTGAGACGGACCCCAAGGAGCCTCGAGATAATATATTGTTGCAAAGGATGTATAACCATGCATATGTTAAGCATCTCATATATGCAAATTACTTGCAAAGTTAATCAAATACAAATATAGAAATAAGATACACTACGTATAGCTTATGTCCGGACGTGCCCCAACGATAGAAATAATCAGAGTAAAGAAAGCAATAATGCAGAGTACAGTACCTGAAGCTGTGATTTTTTTCATACGATCTATAACGCTAAACAAACGATATACTTAAGTTTGAGCATTGCGGATGCATCACTCGATTGGCCCTATCCGCGATCGTAGTTATCTGCGATAGCAATCTAAATTTATTTTTAACTTTCTTTGTCACTTTATGTCTCTCTTTGCCTTTCTACTCGCGCTCCACGTCAACTTTACGTTATACTTGCACAGTCATAGATCCACATACGTTTGGTATATATATATATATATATATATATATATATACAAGTTAAATCACCTAAGCACATGCAGCATGTTAGGCATGTAACGCAATGTTTTTTTCCGAACCGATTGTGAGTATATATATATATATATATATATATATATACCCGCATTTCTCTGTCTATTGTGTGAGATATAAAATGCGTAAATGTATCGTTTTAGACGAGTTTTTGCGAGCTTGCTTCCTTCATTATCAGCGCAATTCGGAAGTGCGTTTGGCTGAATTTCAATCGTACGTTCGTCACCAGCTTGAATAGCTCAGGGACCTGGGATGTATAGCAAAATTAATGGCGCGGCTACTCCCGGCGTGCACGCGTTTTAGAACAGCAGCAACAACAACAACAACAACAACAACAACAAATGTTCCTGCAGGCGCTGATCACCACAGATTCGCCCAACAACAACGACGACGACGACGCCATTGTCAATGAACCCAGACAGACAGTAAGCCAATCGCAGAGAGTCAGTCTCACAGAATAACTAGCGGAACACAGACGTCGAATACAGTGGAATCAGAAATATCCAATAAATTATACCATCGTTAAACGCCGCTGCCGTGGCTGCAGTTGATCGAAGTATTTTGAAGGAAAAAGAAACTGAAGCACAGATATCTTGGCAATCTTGGCATCTTGTCCTTTAGTATCTAGAATAGAACTGGTGCGTATTTTCTCTTCGAATTGTTGTTATTGCCGTTGTTGTCATCGTCGTCGTCGTTGTCATCGCTGCCACTGTGGCTTTTGTATTGAGTTGCTGCTATCGCTGTACTAAGAAATCTGCTATCACATTTGTTGCGGCGACTTTTGCTTGCCTATCTTAGCTGTTCGTTACTCTCGTTGTTTCAGCTTATATTATTGTTAACAACAAACATTTTGTTGTCGTTGTTGATGTTGTTGCTGTGACTGTGTTCTTGCTGTGGTGGCTATGGGCTAACAAACACGACGCAACTATGCAGGAATCACAAACTAGACAATCTGTATCTCCCGCACCTGGTATTGCTGTTATCTAACCGACGTAATATTTTCATGCTTTGGTCACATTGTTATGACGACTGCGCTAGCGTTATTTTAGCCGTTATCTGTATCGGTGTTCGTACGTTGCCGTTGTTGTTGTTGTTGTGGTTGTTGTTGTGGTTGTCGTTGTTGTTGTTGTTGCTGCTGTTTCACTGCTGTTGTTTTGCTGTATGTTTGGTATTTGTGTGATTGTTACTCTTGCTAATGTTGTTTCTACTGTAATTATTTTTCGTTGTGACCTCCCCACCTCACCCCACAGCCCCGTTCTGCCCTGCCACTTGAGCGCTTGACTTGTGACGTTGCCTTTTCGCCGTTAGCTCTTAGTTTCTACTATTTCCACCGTCTTCGCCGGATCGATCGTCGATGCTGTACACGCCGAACCATCACCATTCGGCATTTTCAGTCCGTCGCACTTTCGGGCGGTCTCCGACGTTAGCCTTGAGGAGGGATCTTCTGAACGGCCACAGCATGGCGATTAGCCAGCCGCGCCATTGTCCGCGTGCGGCCACCAGTATCTCTATTTGTCACTGGTTCAGCATCGGATCGCCACAGTAAGGTCTGAACGGAACCTTCAGCTCGACATGGAATACTTCGGCAACAGCAAAAACAAGCGCAACAGCAAGAACATCAACAACATCAACAACACGACCAGCAGCAGCAATAACAACAACAACAACAACACGAGAAGCAGCAACAACAACAACACGAGAAGCAGCAACAACACAACAACAACAACAACAACAACAACAACAACGACACGAGCAGCAGCAGCAACAACAACAAGAATAGTAGCAATCACAGAGCAAACTACAGTCTTAGTAATAACCACCCTGACAATAAAAGTAAAGGCATCGCTGTCTTGTATAACCAAGCAGTAGTTCGTCTTTGGTCCAGGCATAATATTTGCTGAAAAATAGTATGCGCTATAAAACGCTCTAATTGTGTGTAAAAGACTGGAATACGAAAGCCATCCATGACACGCGATGCTACACCCGATCGCAGCAATATGAACACCACGCTCGATGACCACTGACGCTACCAGCCAGTCGACAGCTTATAGCTCCGTGATTCCACAGCACGAATAAATGCAGTTGATACCAATCGAATGCAATGCCAACTTGGTGCTTTGGCACCTGATTTGATTGTTTATTAGAACTAGGTGCTAGAACAAGTCAGTCGCCAGCATGGCCATCTCGGTGGCAGTAATGAGTGACAGTCTGCGCGAACATAGCACGCCGAAAGCGCGGGCCGTCGTCCACATAACCGCTGTTGGGAAACCGGGGACGTCCAGGTGTCGATGAATGATGAATGGGCGAATCGGCTCAGGGCAGCTCAAATGCAGCCGGCAAAAATTCCCGCGCTCTGCAGCAGAATGAAGTGAAAGCGCGTTTGGCTGCACTCTTCCTTTTAAGGGGTCAACAGATTTGTTGAATTGCACGTATAAGTTGCAGATAGCAATGCTTATTGAGTTGAAACAGACCCGAATCGCAAGCATCTTACCAGTGTGCGTATTTTTCTAATCGTAGCTGATCCGATCGTAAACATATATATAAATATATATATGTGTTTATGTGTCGGTAAAGCAGCGGTAAACTTAGCAGCAGCCTGTGTCTTAAGCACCGGCAGCTACGATCGGAAAAATTCGCACACTGTATATATATATATATATATATATATATATACATTTTAGGGAGTTCCTTTATAAGCCGCGCAATGCGGCATATCTCGCTTCATTGCTAGGCAGAAAGCCGAGAGAGTCACCTATATCCATATTTTCTAATTCGAATCCGTGAAAATTGGTCGTGATAGCATCACTTACCGATAAACTATAAAAGGTTTTTAGTTGTCTGACATGTACGAGAAAACATCTAAAAAGAATTGCATGAGAGAGTTGAGACGTTTCATTCTGATTACACTGCAGATGCGTTTGTCTAACGATCTGCCAAGGATACCACTACATGGTAGAGCGAACATAGTAGCACATAACAGATCAACAAACACAGCGAGCGGATCACATTGCTCTGACGAGAAAGGGGTTTCGGGTGTCCGCTGATAGATCCACGCAAAGAAAACGCCAGAAAGCAAGTAAGTTGATCTTCATAGAGTCTTTAGCAAGCTGACAGACTCTGGTTGGAAAATAAAGGCGTGTCTCATGTTGGTAACTATGTAGCTTTAAATGGAGCTGTTTATATGCGATGATTAATAAAACAATACTTGAGAATCAACGTATATACATAGATGCGCATGTAAGGCAGCTATTAAAGATAGCTGGGACGTAGGCAATGGGCAAACTGTGTTTTTAGGAGACACAACACGATAGCATTTACCAGGTTAGAACATCAAACACCTAGACACAAACAATGTCGGGAGTCTACGCTTAATTCGTTCTTTTTCTTCGTTGGTATATTGGATCTGGTTGGGCATTGTAATCCTGGCTATATCCCTATGCAAAAGAAACCACATATAACTTCGGCTTAACGGAGCGATTTGATCTAGGCACATCTAGACAACAGATGCCGCGCGCAAGACGATCCATATAAAATTCTACCGTAGTGGGCACTTTCTAGTCAGGGTCTCAGTTTAACAAACATAACTCACGACTGTGATGGAAACTGATTCCAGAAAAGGCTTATAGCCGTCTTATGGCCTGCAGTTGGTGGCACGTATTGTACATCTCGCACCTGTGTCATGGATACTACATTACGATGAGCGTACTAAATGTTGTGACCTTTCACGGCAATGCGTTCAAACAGCGATAAACATATTCTATGTTCTTGCCCTTAAATTATATATTAGATGCTTATTTCCGTCAGGTTTGCTAGTGCAAGCATAACTGTTTGAAGCCGTGCACCTGTGGGTTAATGTCAGTGTGGGGGGACCTGCGCGTCACTGAAGCCCGTCAAGCCCTGTGGCGGCCTCCTTTGAACGATTTTGAAGTAATCGACGCAATAAGGCAAGCAAGGTTTGACAAGGCCCGTGTGAAGCCCGATTTGGTCACCAATTAACCCCCCTTTGCATACTGCTTTAATACGATGACTCTGACTAAAATGACTGCTCTAACGAGGTGATAAAACGTTTCAACTGCCCATGAAATGAACTGCTTTTATGTATGCATATTACCTAGTGCTATACTCCCGCAGCCGGTTTCACCTGTGATCCCTCGCGATCTTGCAGCATCACGTCATCAACCGGAACTAGTTGGACACCAATTAGAGTGAGACAAAGACAAGAAAATCAGCTAGAAGCGACAAACTTTGTTTGGATTCAAGAATTATAGATTGCTTGCCTCACACTTCTTCTATTTGGGATTCATGTTCTTGTCTTGAGGGCACAGTGAGGAAAGAACTCGAAAAAGACTACAATCCGTTCAGAGTATATGAGACTCTCATAAACTAACTGCCAATGGAGGTTGCCGTAAGTTCCTTTAACAACGATCCACCGCTTCTTACTGTATCCAGATGATATGGTCTCGCCTATCAAAGTTACGCTTTAGGACGCCTAACACAATAAAAGCAATTTTTCCAAAGAAAGCCTAAGACAACAGCCTTCCAAAGAAAGACCGTTGTGGTCTCAGCTATTTGTTGAGGACCTACGGAAGATGCGCGTTCTACCGAAGATAATAGTTTTCAGCAAACACATGTCTGAAGAGGAAGATAAGATGGCAGACATTGACCCACTGTATTGTGAAACCCATGCAATGACGTCTAGTGGAAGCGCTGCAATTATAAGAATAAACACCTGATCGCATTTGATGTACGTGGCTACCACCTAGAAGATCTGCCTTCGAGAGGAGTTTCATACAATATCTTTGGTGTGCTTATGCAATATTTAGTGAATACTTTTTGAACGATTGCCATAAACCCTGCGGGCGACAGTGTGATTAATGTCACCTCCAACGATGCGATACAACAGTTCTGTTGTCACCAATTTTAGAACCGTGATTAATATACGTTCATGTGAAAAAGTGTTTTCGCTTTACGTACAATGTGTAAACCAACCATTGGTTAATCAAGTAAGCAAAGTAGCATACGTTCCCTGCGACATCGCACTAAAACGTATAGTTTTAACCCCTCGCCCGCGAGAATATCAACGCCTTAAAAGCCCTATCCCGGGTAATCCTTGCGAAATAAAAGGAGCTATCACTTGGTAAGGTGGTATTACCAATCAGGGTGCAAAAAACTACGTCTGGTCCGGTCAGACAAGGTCGCAGAAAGAATTGGTGAATGGTTGAGACGAAGAGAGTAAATCGCAATAAAACGTGCACCGCATGAAGCCACAGGTGCAGTTGCCCCCGCGGTTTTCCAAGATTTAAAATGTTCCATTTTTTACCCCAAGGAAGACGCTGGTCCGATCAGGTATTGGCGCCCGAAAGGATCCCCCCCCCATTCAAATGCAGTGTACTATTTAGTACATTTTGAGCGATTTCCTTAAATCAAGATGGCTCTAGGTTTATCAGGAACCGCGTCTAATCAGAACCCACGATACGAACCTTGCACCTCTGCGAAGAAAACACGTTTATATAGATGACTTCATGCATAATGTCACAACTATTAGGGCACAGTTGTGAAATAGCGCCGGAGAAGCCACGGAGAAGAACGAAAGGTTTATCATCAAAGACTTATCGACAATTTGCGTATAAAACCAAGCGGAGACAGGAGTACTACAAAGACATACATTCTTACTTTAAAGATTCTTGCGGCATGGCTTAAAAGGCTACTCATTGTTTTGGCATTGATATCTGCGTAAACACTGTAGGCCAGTTGATTAGTAGATACGAATACCGACAATTGAAATTGAGTCAATGCAGCTATACTAATACGGTGAATAAAATACATTAAAGACGCCTTTACGGTCCCGTCTGTAAAATGATTTTGATTTATTGTACATGATTGGTCCATACTCAATAAAGGCAACATCCCAATCGACTGGGATGAATGACTGGGCTGGTGCGGGCCTGCGCTAACAGACGTGTACGGGTATTGTGATCTATAAATGTATATACCAGCGCCGATAGATAGCTGTGCAACAACATACCTCAGTTTAGTTGACAAAAGTGCACAGTATCTGGTATATATATATATATATATATATATATATATATATATATATATATATATATATATATAGGCTGAGTACGTTCGTATGACCAAGTTGTTCACGTTTTGGCATTCTGCAGAAAAATCTGTTGAGTCCGAACACTTGACTGTCAACCGCCGCGTGATATCAAAACATCGATTGCGTTCCCCATGCCATGCTTTACACGCTTTTATCTATTTCTTACTGTTTTTATGTTTCGCTATAGCAGATAAGTATTCCAAAATACTTTTCTATTGCACAATGGTTTTGAGTTTCTATAAGGTTACGCAGCCGTGCCGCAATCATGTAAGGGGAAATGCAAACCTAAATAAGAGAAGGGAGTAAGACGACTTGGCTTTAAGAATATAGTAACTCAGAACTGTTATGACGAAATTATTTTTCAATAAATAGTAATTATATTACTATTACTCTCAAAAATATAACAATTATATGAGCGCTATAACTAATATTATATATAGCATTTATAACCGTACCTCTAAACAATGTATTATTAGTAAGAAATGAAAAAAAGTTCGTGTCTTAGGAGAAAATAGGATCAGTACTCGTTCAAGCACAGATGCATATAAATGCAACAGTAACAATTATCCTATTTTCATTAAATTACTTATGACCTAATTTAAAGTTAGCCCCTATTCTACTGAGTGCGTCACGTGTGCCTCAGTGTCTGAGTGTTATTAAAATCCATATTCCCCAATTCTGTCTTTCAGTTCATCGTCCTTAGACCACGTCGATATGTCAGCCGTGACATTTACGTTCGAGGCAATGCCATACAAAAGGAGGAATCTAGGTTTAGTGGTTCTGCGAATCCCACACTAGCCTCAATTTACTGCCGGCGACGCATCTGCATCAGGCATTCCTGAAACCCTCCATACCACGGCAAAATTGTGACGTTCATCATCCTTGAGTTGAGTCATTAAGGCGTCTTTGAGTTCTGCAAAGTAGACTTGAGAAGACTTGACTTTCAAGAACGTACGATATTATCGGTTATTATTATCGACTCCGCGTGAATATTGATTTTGAAGTATTATTCTAATCAGGCAGGTTAACCAACTGTTATTAGTGTTTAAACAAAAAAATCGAATAGTGAAATTAGTTACTGAGTTATAAAACTATATAATATCCTTATTTGTTCATCATAAACAGTGTGTTTGCTCTATGTCAGGATAGAAATCCATAAACATGTGCTATAAGTAGACCATATGTGTCCTTGTACAAAAGAGTTCAAGTAAGTATCACGAAAAACAGAACAAAATATATATATATATATATATATATATATATATATATATATATACTCAACCCTATATAAATGCGTATCGATTAAATGAGTTCACGTTTTACATTTTGATCAATTACAGACTATATTTTCTTATATTAAATATATTTACATCACATTTATGTACACGGATTTATATTTCAGCAATCAGCTATATATGACGTGTGTAGAGTAGTCGGGCTATGGAAGTCAAACGTGTAGATTCGAATCAGGTTTGTTTCGTTCTTTTTCTCGTCCCTGTCTCGTATCGACTGGGCCTGTAACGCCCCTGTCACGCCATTAACGTCGTACTGCACTCTATTCAAGATCCTTATGATATTCGTCGCTATACAAGTCGTAGTTATCGTCACCCTTGTCTGTACTACGCCGGCTTCGTTTACAGTCTTTTGACTTTGCTTCTCGAGACTAAAAAACTCCTCGTGCACACAGTTATCCCACGTTTACCAATGATTTATTTATCCCAGTAGACCTTTTGGTCCCTGTTCCTGGTCTAGCACTCCCAAATTCTTTCCAAATTATATATATATATATATATATATATATATGCTTGCAGGTGTATACCCTGACACTAATTCGTTTATTTCTATATAGCGAAGGCGGGTACGTGGAAGGAGACGGATGAAAGGCTAGCTTATTCCAGTACTCCATTCCAATACATTTGTTCATCGATGGTGGGGACACGCGGCTTCAGCGTGCGCAACCGTATGGTAGCTGTTTCGCTATGCTTGCAGATGGCCAGCGTCGTAGCAATAGTAACAGTAACAAATTCGATGGTCGTTGCTCGATTGTGAACAAAGGGCCCGCCAATCTCGTTTGCCCTTTAGTGTGTGTTCAGTTATCTTCACTCATTGTTAACGTACGCACATATAAGGTCCCTGGAATGAATATATATATATATATATATATATATAAATGACGCTATTACCCTTTGTCCCACTTAGTGTGTATGAAGGTGTCAACGTGTTTAAATAGTCATATGCATGTACGGACATCTTCCCACTACCACCCACTAACTTTCTGTGAAACCGCAGTGCTGCCGGGCGATAGACGTGTACGGCAGTGCTGGAATTATGTGCACGCTTACCAGCTGTATTGTACGCGTAACGCTGTTAATGGGTCCCTCAATAACACTATTTTGCTGAAGCTCTTGCTGCTCCTAATCAAGGCCTTGTTTTCCTCCTCCAGGTTTTTTCCGCGGATCCCCAGAGCCTCACCGTTCTCGCTTTTCCTGACGGCTCTACAGCCCATACACTTGAATGCACATACACACACACATCTATCTACAAACAATTCTGTTCAAAACGTTCATGCAATTCTGATAAAGAAAACTCAAACCCCAACTGTGGGTAACCCAGGCTTCTCTAATCGAACGTCTCGTCGTAGACAAGCAGATCTTTCAAGTTTCCAACAAAAAAAAACGAAACACAATTAGATTATACGGACTCGAAACACGAATCTCCACCAACCCGTGAGCCAATTTAGGACGAGTACGAAGCCGCCAGTGATAATATATGCCTTGGAATAACTTATTCGCTGCTTTTAGCCGCTTATTTCGAAACCTGGAAATTGCTCATCACGACTTTAAAGCGTGCGGTTCGAGTTTTAATAAGGAGTTGTACCGTGAAGTGTTTAGGAACATTTGTTGAGGCAATCCAGAAGAAAATATCAAGGTTCTGGAAAAACAACTCCTAGATTTTGCAGCACGACAACGTCTTGGCTACATCTCGTTTTTGGTTTCGGATTTTTTCTTAAACAACTTTGGATTTATCTTTTTCTCCAAGCTCTGTTTTCCTGGACTTGACTCCCTATGACTTCGTTCAGATTTCAAAATTAAAAAACCACAAGGTGCAAAAATTTGAAACTCTTAAATGACATCACGTCAACATCACATAAGTCGCTCACAGCGATTCTGGAAACTGAATTTGAAAATGTTTCGAGAACCGAAGGAGTAATATCCACGTGTGTTATATGCGGTAAAGGCTACTTTGAAGAAGACAGTTTACATTTTGAGAATGAATAAAAGCTTAATGTCAATAATGAAATTATATGAACTTTTCAAACACAGTAGTATACGTGTTCATAGTCGTATAATAAACACTAGCATTATAATTATTCATATGCATACACACATAGACGCCTACCGGGAGGAAGAGAGGGAGGGGGAGAAACAGTCATACACACAAACATGACTAAAATGACAAGCCATAGCAAGACTCAATTGGCAGACGCGAAACTCTTCCCTTCAAGAGGAGAGACGTGTTGTCTATGGTTGTCAAAAACCTTGCGTACACAGTTCGTGTCCCTACGATAGAAGGGCTATCGAAGGGTTAGATACAGCTCATAATCATACTCCACTTCAATCTGAGAAAGCTATACTGGGAGACGAAGTAGGTCCAAAATCATGGAAAATTAAGCCCTGATTGGCGAAGGGAGACGTTTCAGACCGACCGGATCACCAGATCGTGTCGCGCTCTATGTCGTACCCTTCGTGATAAGTAAGACCCGCGTAGGCTCTCATCAAAGGTTCTATGCTAAGTTCAGCATACTGCAACGGCGGCGATATATATATATATATATATATATATATATATATATAAACATCTTGCACAGCAGTAAGTGCTTCGTTATGTCACCCCACACCCAAGCTGTGCACAAACCGCATTCATATGAATCCACCTTTGGGCCAACGTCGTATAGGCAGGTATCTTTCATCACTACTGTGGAAACACACAGACTTCACCCTATCCACTTGCGATCGTCATCCAATCAGGAATAGTGTACAGTGGTAGGTCGTCGCGCATATTATTGCGCGACAGATGGAAAACATGTGAGCGTTGCTTAGCTCGTCATTATCTGTTCCGCGTTCATGCCTCGGCTGTCATCCACTTGTATGAAAACGCATACGAATAAAGGACAGCCGACGTATATTGAGAACGTTTCAACCAGAGATGGTGCGTTTCAAGAATGATCGGTAGGAGAACCTCCACTGTAACAAAAGCGACAATTAATAATAATAATAATAATATTAATAATAATTGAATGAACTAAATCGCCAACTGAATCGTTAGCAATATGGAACAACCCAAACAACAAAAGTAAGCTTCTGGCTGGTGGCCCTAAGATGATGATTGGGTGTGCATTTGATGTGCCACAATACATTTCTAGGTGGTTCGAACGCGGGTAGTATTCGCGTATACGCACACATTAATGATGTTAAGTTAACCCCCAGTTCAACAGACGAATTGTGTAGCATGAAGGACACACATATACACACACAGACGCACTCGGACTACATTGATATAGCCGTTTAACAATCATTATCATACCATACTTACAAAAATTGATCATATTTTATGACCACACACTGTGTTTGTCATAACCATAGCCATATGCACACACTTAGCACTAAAATGTTTTAATTACGTGTTATGGCAGATCCGGCCTGTAAAGTGTCTACATTAATGCAGCGAGGAATTTTCAGTTAGATCCTGTTTTTTGTTCTGTTGTTACTGCAGTTGTTAAAGCCGTTGTTTGTTTTTCAAGAATGTCTATCTTCCTTGATTAGAATCCTCAATATAGTAGTAAATCGTTATAGCCTTCCCTGGCCTTACGAAATTATCGACGTCATTATTCTGACGTTCGCACCCTTAAATTATATAAACATTTAATATTTATAAATATGATCTAATAATGTATATGTGTGCTTGCGGAGGGGTAGATGGTGATTAGTTCTTAGGTGGATAATACTTTATCACACTGCCTGGGGGTTCAAGAGTCACGTATAGTCGGGACGTCGGATCTTTGTGTCGTTGGTGTCGTAGTCGTTGGTGTAATTGAGTTATATCCAAATGGCCAATATGGTCTATCTCTCAAAGCTGACATTCGCAGCCTCCCTGGAAAAGGCAACCTTTGATAGTCACCGCCTATGTTACGTCGTTCCCCCCCAGACCTCGCAGAATGTCCGCATAATACTCTAATAAATAATAATCTTATCGAGGGTAGTGATACAGTAGTTGCTTGTAAATGAAAATGTACAATGGTTACCTGTGTGAAGTAAATGAACGTAACCCATCTAGATTTCGCAGTGCTCGAGTCTTGTCGATGTGCTTCGATGAGCCCCACATGCCACTCTTTCCGCGGCTATATGACCACGGCCTAGTATACTGAATTAGTATACTAGTAGTATAGTGAACATCTCTTCTTAACTTGTTCCCTATCTCTCTCTTTCTGTCTCGTTTTGCGCCCCATTCCAATATTCGTTTCATTTTA
>QVRM01003439.1:0-65731 GCA_003439945.1 Dermanyssus gallinae
ATTCAATGTGTTACTCATATCCCATGAGACTTATCAGCATGATTCGCAACATGCATCTTTCACAGGCTAGTTCAAAACAACCTGACCAATCCAAACTGTAAATTTCCTTAGAGAAACAGATGTCGGCTTGGACGCTCTAAATCATAAGCTTAAACGACCGAGGTTGCTCCGATTTGTCGTCTGATTCTATTCTCAGTAAGCGACAGCAAATGAAATAGCACTAAAATCTTGTCATAATGCTTCTTTAGACTACTATCGTAATCCAACGGAAGGCTAAGTATTTTCAGACATATTCAAGGTGCCTCAAACCTACCTCGCCACCATTCGCCAGACGATTACAGACTCTTGGTTAAAATAGAAAACCATTCCCACTTCTCCAGCTCCAAGAAGCAGCTTTACCACCTACCGATTGAGACGAAGGCGAAGGATGGCTCGTCTGAGACATAGATGTAGGACACTGCTGCTGCTGTTGCTGTGATGTCGTTTGGTAGTTGGTGGAGCCAACCGCCGTGGAAGGTGACGACGTATAGTACGAAGAAATCACACCGGTCGCGGGAGGAGTTGTGTCGAGTGAGAGCTGGTCATAGGCGTCGGGAAGCCCTTCATTCCTTCCAAGTTATTGCCACAACCTGGCGTGCTTCTGCAGACACACACGTCGCGCAAGATCAGTAAACATAGGCATAAATGGTGATGTTTACACACAAATTTACAATTACAACATAATAGCAAACCAACAAAGTCCAGCACTGGGCCAAAATGTATTTAAAAAGCCTTCTATATTTATCCCTTTAACATTGATGATGCGAACCCGAGTTCAGCATGACAAAATTAAAATGATAATAATGACTCGCCTTAGTAACATATCGTCAAAGATACGTTAACAATTAATTGCCAGCTTAATACACTTGTAAATGTAAACATTAGACAAGATGAAGCAGAAACGAGAAAGGGCAGAGTAAACAATGCGATCTAAAAATCTGACCTTAACACGCCTGGCGTAATAAGCTGACGGAGAGTACAAGCGTAACATTGGTATGAAATCGTCATGTTTCATACCAATGTTACGCTGTTAAAGCAAGATTCGATCAGGCCACTGGCAGAGCGCACAAGGGCAGACATATATAAGACCCCTCACAAAACGTGGCAGCCACAGAAGCTGATAAAACAAACAAAAAAACGGGACTCCTGAATTCCTTTTGGCTGCCTTCTAAAAAGAACCTCAATAAGATCAGGGTTGTCGGCAAACTATCACAGTGCTAAATACCAAGTAGAAATACTATGCAAAACAGGAGATTTTAATTTATTAATTAATTAATTATTAAGAAAACACACAAAACGAAACGATGGCTTTCGGCGCGGTATCGAGCTTAATTTAGATTTCCTTTAATCTTGTGCTGTAACAAGCTATTACGTAGGACATTGAAAATGATTTTCGTAAGACGAAAATGCAATGTTACATATATATATATATATATATATATATATATATATATGGAAAATCACAGAATAAGTATTGGCTTGACTTGTCAATTGCGAAGATGAACAGATTTGTGCGCACCTTTGATGCGGTTGCTGGGATGGCTGCTGCATGATAATTGTCTGCTGTTGCGGCTGGGCACAGCCACTGTTAGTAATGTTGCTATTTCTGCTGGTAGTGATGGTACTGTTGCTAACAGCCGCATTGTTTGCGCTCTTCTGCGGCTGCTGAAGAGCTTCGTAGATATTGTACGATGAGGGCATTGAGGCTCTTGGTAACTGCGGCGTTTTGTGTGGCGACGTCTGCTGCGATTGCTGTTGACCTTGTTGATGAGTCGCAATCGCCCGATGGCTTGGTGGAGACATGAGTGGGCTGGCCCCGCTAAGCGAGTAGGACGCTGTTGAGTAGTTGCCAGTTCCAGCACCAACACCGGCCGAACAGCTACTGACTACAGAAGACGACATCAACGCCGAGTTTCCGCTACTACTCGGATATGAATTCGTGGCTGAAATAGAGTAATGCGTCAAGTGCAATTGCTTACTTCAATAGGCGTACCAACAACTGGCTACAACAATAGAATATGCGATAGGAATAGCACAACAACAATAAAAATCACAACAGCAACAGTAACCGGCAGCAACTACAAACGCGATAATAACAAGACAACGGACCGGGATCACAGCAGCCAACAGTACGCTTACTGTAACTAAAGCAGTCCTTGTCCTTCCAGGAAGTTTACACTGTTTGGCCAGACACTCAATAGCTTTGGAAAAAAAATGTTAACCCCTAGGAGTAATTAGGCAGCCGCAAGCTCCAATGGATCTTGTGCGTTCTTGGTATTGCGCGTAGGAGCTGCTTGTATTATAGCTGGCCAACAAAGTCGCTTCACGTTTATGAACACGCCATTAGCAGCAAAACCGTGCTTGCGTAGTGCTCGCGTAGAGCTACAAAAAACTTCAAGTCAAAACTTGTTAGTGAGTGAGCCACTCGATGATTCCACTCACCCAGCTGCTGCGTGATAATTCTGTCGAGCACCTGTGATGCCAGCGGTTCCTTCTCTCGCGGCGATGACGACTGCTGCTGATGACTGGTGATACTGGTGGCGTTGTTGTTTGTTTGCTACTGTTTGTTGTTGTTGCCACCACCGCTGCTGTTGTTGTTTGTTGTAGTTACAGCTGTTGTGAGTACTGCCGTTGTTGGCAATGGATAGAAGCGATTTGGTTAATATTGCTGCCGTTTGCTGTTGTTGTTATTGCTGCTGTGAGGCCGCCATGAATGCTGGCGGCATGCTGTTGTTGGCTTCCTACGCCCGTCGTGGCCACTAGCTGAAGATGACGACGACGAAGATGATGAGGCCAAATAACTTGCATGTGACGAACCTCCGTAGTGATTGCTACTACTAATGCCCACCTGGGACTGTTGTTGTTGTTGTTGTTGCTGTGTTGTGGTTGATGCTGATTGCCCGTGTTGTTGGTATTTCTGGTGTTGTTGTTGCTGTTTGCTGCTGCTGCATGTTGCGTTTGATGATAACTCGTGGTTACCATCGTTGCTGGACTGCCTGTTTGTTTTCGCCTGCTGAAACTGTGAAGAAGCCGCGTTGCCGACGGTAGACGACGGCTGCTGCTGGCCGGTCTTGTGAGATGCGGCAGCGGCAGCTGCGGCGGCGGCAGCCTTCTGTGAGAACTGCGAGAACAAACATTTACGCCAACCACAGACAGTGTCGTCAATTACTTGCCTTTGATCAGAAGTTAATCATTGACCAGAAGACGGGAGGTAGATAGATGCATGGGCGAGTCATGACGAATGACTGATGTCCCTCTGCTGCTAGGCCACTAAATATCATCGATCTAAGCGGAGTATCGATATCAGTACGACATTTTCCAGTCTCGATTTTTCCCGTATCGATATCGATACGACATTTTCCAGTTCACGCATGCATGTTTGCCCTTGCCAAAGAGCTGCAATAAAACTATTCTCTATTATCATCCTATTCAGAACACGCATGTGCATACGCGTATTTATTGCAATTGCTAACATTGGTGGTATGCAGTGTTACCTGCGGTACGGCTACTTGAGTCTTTCCTTGCCCCAAGGACAACGCTTGCAATGCGCAATCTTGACTATGGGACCCCGCATAGTTTTCCCCCCCCCCCCTCTTCGGCAAACTCTAGTCACTCACCAAGTGTCTCCTTAATAAAATAAAATCCTTTGTATAAAGCCAACGAAATTATAAGCGCGCAATCATGTAAGATCACTACTGGTCAGTATTTTATAGACTCACACTCTCTCTCGGGGTCGCGAGGATAAAAGAGACCGTTTCATTCCTGTACACTGTACTTGAAAACAACAGAAGTAGTCGTGCAGTGGTGAAGGTAGTAGTGCACGTGGAGTAGACGTGGTAGCAGTTGTGCTAACTAGTAAAGTGCTTCACGGTTACGATTAGTGCAGGTAGATGGTAGATGAGGCAGGACACCTACTTGTGCAAACGTCTGCGCTGCAGATGGTGACGTGACTACGTTCGTTGATGATCCGCCGCTGACAGCTGCAGAGCCTCCGCCTGCTATTGAGCTGAAGGGTGGACTTTTCTGCAGCACCGCCTGGTAGTTGGCCTTCAACAGGGGCGTAGCTGAATGCTGCTTTTTATACGGGGTACTTGGTGCTGTGCCGCTTGGCGGCGTTGAAAGCACCCCTGGCGCGGGCGCAGCTGATACTGAAACAGCCGCTGTGGTTGCCGGTGTCGACCCCGAGCAGGAAGTGTGTGACAAAAGAGGGCCAAACGAGTCGCCAAATGAAGGCGTCTCCACCTGCGGTAGATGCTGCGATATAGTCTGATGGTGCTGCTGTTGGGACTGTTTCCAGGGGATGATGTAATGACGCTGAGGTGAACGGGGGTATCAACGGCAGTTGATGGTGTGCCCAGTGGAGAGGATCGATCGCTAACAGCGGTAGGTGTTTGTGGGCTGGCTGCGGGTGAAGGGACACGCTCCTCCTTTATGATGGACGGCGAGTCTGTGGCGATAAACAAAATCCACACCGGTGGAAACAGCGGACATGACTATCACAGTAACTCACTAATTATAGCTAGCTAGCACTGGGATCGGATAGGCTAGAATAAAACACCAATAGGAAAGTACGAACAATGGTTACGGCATCAGAAATTATTTGCAATCAAAACAACGTAAACTCCAGGTAGCTATTGAAATTATTACCAGAAGTGGCGAGGATATTTCGGGTATGTCTGGGCTACGAATGACAGGAGGAGTTTTAAGTGTGGTATTCGCATGGCCCAAAATAACCAGTATCGATTACCACACTGCCCAACGATAAGATCGGTTGGGCCTACGTAAAGGTATTTTCTCTTATATTAAAAAAATGGTATTGGGAATCTATTACTCGTCACAAGCATAACGCAGTTCAATAATGAATCCTATCAGCCACTGGATATACCGCCAGTCTGGTTGGTCGTTCAACGGGCGCCCAGCTCCGCTTGCCAGCAAGATAAAGCGCTACAGCAAATGGGCACACTCAATTGTAGCCCTTTTAACCGTTATATCATATCTGGAGAACCGCTCAGTTGGCGTCGAAATCAATAAGCGAGAGAAGAAACGAACGGAAAAATTGGCGCCAAATGCGAAAGTGATGGTGTGTGAAACTGACCGGAGATCACAGAAAGCGCGGAATGCACTAAGTCACGGTGCTCGCGCGAGGGTACAATTGATGAGGTGCCTGGTCCGGCACTGCTCTGGTTGAGGGAGGTGATTCGGAGAGCGCTTGCGGGGTCGTCAAACACTGTTCGAGGCGTCCCTGCTACCAGTGAGCTCTTGTCGCGAATCACCGACATATTAGCGGGAGTGCTACCTCTGGACGATGGCGTCAGCTCCAGCTGCTGAAATGGACGAAGCATAAAGAGGTACACATAAACGGCAGGACAAGGGTGCATGTATGTTAAAAACCGTAGCCAGTAAACACAATTGAATAAGTAATAATATGAAATATTTTACTAAGAAACCTATATATATATATATATATATATATATATATTCACGGAACCACAATTCCATAATGCTTAAGTTTTCGTAAACAAAATTATGGAACATATGTAAAAGCACAACATTTAATTTTTCATACTTCAACATGTATCACTTCATGCAAAAGCAGCAATTAAAGTCGTTAAAATCTTGCCGTTCACACATACGGCAAGCTTTCAAGCAACTGACAGGTAAGTATATATATATAAACTGGAATATAGAGTGAGTCAGAGTTTATGTCTAGGAATCCTTTCGGGGCTGACTCTCAGCCAAGATTAATGCTTTCGCATTGCTTCATAGACGGACCCCATAAATACAAATGTGCAACGGTGGGGCTAGAACCCGCGCATCTATGTGTCTCCTCCGGTCGCGAGGCGCAAACGCATGCCACCACGCCACCGGGCTCGATTTACGTCTAGGAATAACAATGCATTAACAGCAAGCCAAGGCAAGTGACCTGAATGGTATCCTTGCACGGATCCCTGAGCGGCGTCTCAATTGATGAAAACGAATTATTGTTATCGAGGCGGTGACTGCTGTGACGTAGACCGTCATGTGGGGTCGTAACGGTAACCACCGCAGCCGCCCCCGTCACTGGCGTATGCAGTGGTGAATGTGACTCGAGCGGCGTGGTTGAAGGCCTGGTGTCGTCGGTAATCCATTAGCTGGGCCCGCCAGGTTTTGCAGCTGGCCGAGCTTACGAGGACCGGCATTAATCGAATCGGAGCGCGCACGCTGGAAGAGCTGCTCCTCGCGTGCCATTCGAAGAAGCGTACTCACGTTCATCCAGCCTCGTGGCCACAGTATGATCATCTGTGTTCAACAAATATCGGAGTTATGCATTTGCTTATATATATGTATATATATATATATATATATATATATATATATATATATATAATTTCAAACATTTACGGATCTGCATTTCACAATGGCTAAGCTCTCGTCAAATAAAATTGTTGAAATAAAAATGAATTAATCAACGAAAGAATGCTTTAATAAGTCTAACTATCATGTTTTCAACCCTCCAGTGCCCACCTCTAAATGAATAAACAACTAAGTGAATAAAAAACCTACTGGGACCAAGTCTAACGTCATCAAAAAGTTAAAATGCCTTCACATTTAGCATGCAGTTTTAACTAATATACTTTACACTATCCATTAAAAGAAATCAAATGCTCGTAGAAAAAACAAGCTTATGAGAGCCAAATAACACAAGATCCTAGGTTAACATCGAGAGAGTTAACAACAACGGGGTAAGAACCTCAATCAACTGTTTTAACTGGATTGCCGCATTTCGGGTATAATATTCTCAAAAGCTTTGTAATGTGCTCCAAAGATAACTTTACACTGGGGTCGCGTCACTTCGATTTGCCAGTGACAGGGATGCGCGATGACTTGATAGGAAGGGGCTTTCGGAAAGTATTCGTAGCAAACTTCTTCACAGTGCAAATCTGCTGCTTAGGTAGTAATTCTCTTCCACTTAACCACTGTTGACGTGGAAGACAATGATTCCTTACAGATAACCGAAATAGTCGGTCGCCATATGCGGCCAGTGACTCAAGACGATTATATGCAAGTAGCTGACAATGATGACTAGAAACAACAGAGAGCGTAAAGCAAATGTTCAACATTGCAGCAACGCTGCCGCCACGAGCCAGAACAGCACCAAAGTAGGACTGACCTGTCAAATCAGCCGACCAAAGCAGCAGGCAGCGCGCAGTCACACCCAACAATAAATCTAAAAAACGAAAAAATCTAAAAAAATAAATAAATAAAAATTAAAGAATGAAAAAAAGAGGCGTACACAATACAATGCACCAGGCCTCAGCATCTGGCCTGATTAGGGCAGACACGACAGAAATTCGCCCATGGTCAGCACGACACAAAGCAGGACACGAGTCAAACAAAATCACCAAACTCAGACGGAAAAAAAAAAATATATATATATATATATATATATATATATATATATATATAGTTTAATGTTGACACTCGCACTTTGAGACAGCCCTAACTTCATATATATATATATATATATATATATATATATATATATATTGTAATCACTAAAATCAGTTCGGATAAAATACGCACATCGATTTCAAAGAAGTTTTTTACGTAGTCTTCTGCTGAAGTACCCCTTAGCTTGGACACCTCGTACGTCCTTAGCTTGAGAGATACCACCTCCCGGAATAGCCGGCGAAGTGTGTCAGTCCACTCAAACACTCTCCGTAATCGAACCTCCCCGTCTTCACCATCTGAGTCCGATATCCCACAAGGTCGTTGGCCTGCTTCCTCGCATCTTCGGTTGTACCGTGCCACTTGCTCCTCAACCATACGATTCAGTTCCGCTTTGAATCTACAGAGCAGACAGAATTATAAACATATAGTTAATTATATGCGAAATTAAAAAAAACGAGCAAAAGCCTGGAAGCGAAATATAAAAAAAATATATATATAAGCTACAACCTTAATTATATATAGAGTAGTTATTTATCAGTAGAGTAGTTAAATATTATTAAAAGTAGTAATATATCAGCGCAAAATTATCTAATGCAGCGATTTGCTGAACATCTTAACCCTCTTAACACCAACATTCAATTGGCACAACATGTTTAAAGTGGCAGACTATAAATGCCTTGTAAGTCCGAAGAGTAGAGAAAACGGCGCTCCAAAGGCGAAAATGGCATTCTATTAGTCAATGTACGATAAAACAAATTGCCGAGAGAATCCCCGTGAGTCAAGTTCCGATGACGCAGACTAAACCCCATCACTGTTAGTGGCCGAGGCGTCATTTTGACTTTTTTAAGTGCGTTTTATTTACAGTATCTTATGTGTATTACAACATTATAGTCGTGTAGTTCGTAAGGCTGAAAGCCCGCGTACGCAGCACTGAAGCATCAAATACATATGATTTTTTTTTTCTTTTCTTCTCCATGTAGTTGCGTAAACAGGACTACTAGTTTGCATCAGTGTTGTTTTGCTTCACAGTTGGGGAGTTGCAAAAGCCTGAGGTTCGCTAAAACCTTCGGTTATGTACCTAAACGAATAAAGCGCTCACGTAGTTGAGCACATCGTTAGATCCGAAAACACGTGTAAAAACCTAACATAAAGAAAGCATGTTGAAGCTAATATCAGGCTATTTATAGTGGGTAACGAAAACCTGGCCAGAATTCTGGCACCCATCTATCATAAGACTTAATTTGCATGGTCATAGAAACTGAAGCATACCTGGCCATTGGCTCCTTGACCTTCATGTCCTCCTCGTCAAGACGAAGTTTCTTGATTCGTTTGAGAAGGGTCTCCTTGCTACATGGCAAATGAGCTGTCAGGTAGGCATACAATTGCGTACGCTGCGAACACGGAAGAGACTGTCGAGCTAACCGATCGATATGCAGCAGTGTTTCGCTCACGCCTGCGTAACACAGAAAGCAAGCTTAACTTATTTCATGACGATACTTGGTTATCGTCAACAGAAAGTTGGGGTGGCAATCTGTGCTAATAGGCTTGCAGCGCAATTTACAAGTAATCGACCATTCCTTAATTAGGGGCTTTCGGTTGTCATGCAAAACAGCTTGCTCAAAAAAAATATAACGGCACGTTTCTCCAATCTCCCTAACAACTTGTAGTAAGTATATAGAGTTTAAAAGATGATCTCAGAAGAGGATCAAAGGCTGACAACAATGAACGTAAACAACAACGGAAACAGTAAAAAGAACAACAGTGAGAACGGCGGTGTCGACACTCGACGAGAAGTGCAACAGTAGCATGTATCGTGTCGAGCCTGGTCGAGACTCTTCAGACAACGAACGGACGATGATCACGACTAGTGGCTCACGCCATTTGTGTCCGTGTCAACGTTCAGGGTTACCAGGGAAAGAAAATCCCGCGACCCAACGCTCTGTTGGGCCCTGACTTGGCGGGTAGCCTGACTTGGCGCTACTCACCGGTCGCCTGGAAGAACTTGCTCTTTCCGTGGTTCTCCCTGGCTACTGCCGTAATGTCGGCGATCATCTTCTCAAGTTCTCGGGGCATTCGCTCCGGTAGCCGAACAGAGGCGTCCGGCAGTCGATAGGGCGAAAATTCCGATGTCGGCGAGCAATACTCGGCGATTGGTTTCGATTCCGCCATACGTTCTTTGTCTCTATCCCGAGCTTCGCTTCCAGCCCGCTCCGTCCGATTGTGGATAAACTGCTGCTGTTCTTGCTGCTGCTGGTGTTGCAGCGGCTGCTGCTGCTGTGGTGGCGGCGGCGGCGGCGGTGGAGGTGTTTGTTGCTGAATCTCGACCTCGCGGTCACGTTCTTTGTCTTTGTGAAGTAGTTGGCGTTCTTTGTCGCGCTCTCGGTTATTCTGCACCTGTTGGCGCTCTTTGTCACGGTCCCTGTCCTTCGGCTGCTGCTGTTGCTGCTGCTGTAGTTGCTGCTGGTGACGGTCCTTGTCGGCCTTCTCAAGGCGATCCTTGTCCCGCCACCGGCGTTCCCTGTCGCGCTCCTCACGCTCCATCTCTTCCTCTTGCTGGCGCAAAAGTTCCAGCTCCTCCTGTGTACAGGATGCAGCCAGCCCAGTGAGCAACTATAGTTATAAACGACTAGAAGAGAGAAAGAGAGTCTGCTCGTGCGCCTCGCTTGGGTGTCTAATCTAAATACCCGTTCATTCGCAAAGCATTAGTAAGTGAAATAGCATTAGGCAAAACGCACGATTAAACACTGATCGCTGCGGTACTTAAAGTACTTTCAGGCATAACCCTTTAAATAATTAGGCACATTGGCCTTGTTTTATAACAATGGCATGTCGTTCGTTCAGTTTACCTATACACACATTTTATAAAGTTATAAATACATTTAATCAGATAAAATTCATAAGTAAGAATTCAAGGTAATGTAATTATAGATTGTATGACTCATGTATCGTTATTTGAATATATTCTCGAATACTCACGCTCATAATCATAATTTTAACAAAAGTAATATTAAATACGCAAAGCGTTTAGTTACAAAAATTAGTAGCCGCAAAACAAATAGAAAAAAGGAAGACCATATGTGTGTGTATTCATCATTTGCAAGTGTGTCGTGCTAATATATAAAGCCTCCGATTTCGACGATATAATTGATGGACGTCACCTGGGAGTCCGCATCACTGCAAACCTTGATTTTAGCTATCATGCCATTCAGCTAGTCAAAAACTCATATCTATTTGTCAACATTATTTTTCATTTCTTTACTATCAATGACACAAATGTCTACATACGTCTATATATGCCTCTCGTACTTAACTGGACGTTACAAAAAAAATAGCAGACACTAGCAGAGTGTAGTCTAAACTTTTTGTAATGATTAAATTTTAGATGTTCTTTTAAAACACTTTCGCGTATTTTGAGCCATGATGTGACTTCTTTACGCCAGCTTGAATAAGTGGACACGCTAGAGCACTTTTTTCATATCACATTAAATAACTGTTGATCTTAACATTCTATGCATCCTACAATAAAATACATTTTTAAATGAGGTTGCCTTTAATTCTAGACTATCCTTTGTCCTCTAAAGACTTGGAATCACCTTGCGTAGGTATCGACGGCTCGTTCGGACGGCCAGGTGGGCAGGCAGCAACTTTTTTGCACACACAAGGATCGCAGTTTCCTATTTTGTTGCTGGGCTCCATAGCCCCATAAGGTACTACTAATAAGAAAAGTGCCTCTATGCTATGGTATGGATTGTTACAATCACAAGTACCGACAGTAACGCAGAACAACTACGGGCTATGAAAACCTCATGCAGCGACAGCGTCCATGAAAACGAACCCAGAAACAACGACAACATATACAGCAGGAACATAGGCAACCACGTGTATACCCACATATACTCACAGACACACCTAGATATATACCTGTCAATATATGACACACGAAGACCTACAAACAACAACGACATACCTCTTCCACTTCCTTTTTGTTCTGTTCGCGCGCCTTACGGACGACAGACTCGATCGCGTCGTCGAGTTGCCGCTCCTGCTTAACGCTCATCTTCTCCGTCAGCCGGACTCCGTCGCGACCGATCTGATTCGTGCCATCTTTCAGCTCGTCCCTGTCGCGATCCATTAGTGCCGCGGCGGCAGCGTCATCCGCGCCGCTTCGCTCGCCGTCGACGTCTTCATCCGTACTGCTCTCGATACGCTTGAGCTTCTTCTTGAGCATCAGCATCTTCTTCTCTTTGCGCTTCTCGCGACGTTCCTCGCGATCCTTTTCGCCGCCCGATCCCTGGTCGCGGTTGTTCGAGTCCTCTGAATCGATCCGCTTCCGCTTTCGGCGCTTCCTCACCTTGCCCGAATTCGGATGCTTTTCTTCCTTCGGCGAAGGAGCTCGTTCGCTCTCTGCTCGTGAGAACACGAAATCGAATAGAGGAGACAGAGAAAGAGAGAGTTTGTTATGATCCCGGAAAACAGAAAGAAAACACCACGGTACCACTTAACGATTGAAATCTTATGTTCGGGCGTGGTTCCCGCCCAACAACCCGGCTTCATAACGCGTACTACTGCTGATTCAATAAACTTTACAGCTGTTCGTGTATTTTCGTTTTTTTGACGCATCTCGATAGAAATTACTCTGCTGCAGACCGGAAAAGCAAGATTGAAACTGGGGGCCAGTCACCTGGCTTACATATTGTTCTACATCTTGCCATGAACAGTTACGGAGGCAGTTAACCTTAATGGTTGCGGTCGACTTAAGAACTTACTAGCTACTATACTTACTACCATATACACTGAAAGACACAAAATGTTTACATACATACATAAGCGGCATAGAGTGCTTGAAGAGTGTCACGGAGCAAACGCGTAATAATTTGTGGGAATATACCGTGTATATTAATAATCATTCTTACCCTGCTCAGAGTCCTCCTCCGGAGGTGAGTCTTCTATGGTCACCTTACTCTTATTAGCTTCATTCTGCTGATGATACTGCATGTATTGCAGAGGTGGTGCGTGAACAAATTCCAATTCGCCAGAATTGATATAAAACCCGCCGTGCTTCGTGTTCAAGTCCAAAGGAACGACTTCATCATACGCCTCTCCGTTATCGATGAAAGAATCGTCTTCGTCATAGCTACGTACCGAAAACCAGAGGAATAGAGAACACGTACACACAACCACATAGGAAAGTATGAGTTAGATACCGTCCATTAAGGGTCGGTGATTGATGATGACGATAGACACCACCGTTGACCAGGTGACTCAGGCTCGTTCCATTTGGACGGCTAACCAAAACGGAAGATCTAGCAACCTAACTAAGTAGTAGTCATTTGATGCCGTTCCGTTTCGTACGTAAGACAGTGTGCACCTCTTTATTACAAACACACATCTAAACGTAGCTTAGCAGCATTTGCATAGCCTGTCTTTTTGCATGAGAAGAGAAATAATATGTGCTTCGTCAGTCACAAGATACACGTCCTCTCTGCTCTTCTCAGGTATAATGTGCGAATGCAAGCAGCATACAGTATATACAGTATTGCTACCCGCAATACTGTAAGGAACAATTTTACAGTAGACTAATCAAACAAAGGGTCGGCCAGATATGCTGCGGAATGTAGTTGAAGGTAGCATCAATTTATACACAAAATGCAAAATAAAACAAAAAACTGTAGATCGCCGTTCAAGTAACCTAGTGCTCGGTTAGTTGGCCGTGGAAGCTGACCTCGATTACTCCCTACGAACACTGAGTTGCCGGTAAGTGCTTGCTTACCACATAACTCAGTAATAGTTAGCAATGAAGCTATAAGTTAGCTACACTAGTGCAAAACGTTCGCCTAAACAAAACAAGCTCACTAAGGCCCCGCCTGCTGTAAGTTTATGCAGCCTTTAGATTACAGGTAGAAGAAATCACAGAAAAAGAAATCAAGTCGAAAAGTTAAAAAGCAATCCGAAGACTAGAATCCACTGCTTACAGCGCGACTCTGACGCGTCCGACAATAACAAGCTGTTACGTTAGCGAAAAAAACTTACCCTTGTCCTCGGTCCACGTCGTCATCCCAGGCAACCTTTCCGGAGCCATACTTTTCTTCCATCTTGCGGGCAATAGCGGCCACCTCATCTTCATCCGACTCTTCAAATGGGTTGTCGCCATTGTTGGGTGGATCTGGTTTACTCCTCTGTAAATCAAAAGACAAATAAAGACAGGCAAACGTTATAAACGGACAATTTACATCCTGATGCAGTTAAGACCAGGATACATAGGTGTTCCAATGTAGAGGTTCTAGGTTGGGTTTTCACTCTCTCTCTCCTCGGGGCTCTCCTCAGAAGCTTCCTCAGGGTGCTGACGTGTGTTTAAACCAACAGAGTACGTGAGATGGATTTGCATGAGCCACGGAGGATAACGAAGTAACATACGCAGTAAAGACACTGGAAAAATTAGCCACAATTATTCACCCAACGAAAGAGTGTCCCTAGTGAAAAGACAACGTATATCCAAAGGAAAAGGGCTACGAGAAAAGTTAATTTTGATCTGAGCTATGCTTTATAGTGACTACTAGCAAAATAGTTGATGGATTAAATGATTTATCATTTGCCTGACATGTATACCTAAATACACATGTCAGCCTTTTGAGTCAGGGGCGCTTGGAGCGGCAGCATATATATTACGTACGCATCATATTGACATTTTGATAAGAAAAATAACAATAATGGTCAATACAAGCATAAATTGTCATGGCAAAGTTGTCTTAGTAAAGGTTTACTATTTTTGTACTGGCTTATGTATGTATCTAAATAATTTTGCGCGTATAACCTGTATGCGGACATATCTAGTGGTTCCGTGTATGCGGTTGCGTAGAAGTGTTTATAAAAGTGGCAACAGTACCGCCGTCTGTGACGGCGCCGACATGAAGTTTTAGATTTACTTGGATTACCATTTTCGTCGCTTTAGCTCGCCGAATGCTACAGAAACAGCTCTAAGAAAGCCCCCCAAACCCGCTCGCTTAATCGTAATCAGTAACCTATTATTATGGTCTTCCTCGAACAGTCCCGCTGCAGAAAACATGCAAGACTGCGTCAAAAATTTCCCAACAAGCAATATTATCTGTAACTATAAAGACTTGTAGATGATTTCCAGATCGATTCCAGTTTCAGGCCCAGTCACGTTGATAACATCAACATCGAAAAGTTTACGAATCTAGCTTACACAGGCATCGATACATCCTTACATCAAATTTGACTCGAACGACAATGTTGATGGCGTGAAAAACGTTTGTAAATAAATTGTCTCTACTACAAGTAGTAGTAGTCGTATTTATTATAGCGATAATAATAATATCAGAAAAAATGTTCATTCATTGTTGTTATTCATATATTTTTTAGAAAAACAGAACAAAAACGAAGGTCAGTAAAAATCATTGGCCTCGCTGCCGCCAGCAGTCACGGAGACATGTGACGATTCAGTGCAAACGTGGAGAAGAACACGGTTTGTAACAGCCGCTCGTTCTCTCTCTCTCTCGTAATATATATATATATATATATATATATATATATATATATATATATATATATATATATATACTGATGTCCGGAAAAAGGCGCGCCCTATGTTAAGCCACAATTGCGTGCACTAGAGCACGCAATGATGGTCGTACTCAACACGTGACACCTTTATCGGCCGCCGCTAGCTACATCGCCGAAACCGAACCCGCGAATAGATTGAACGAAATAGAGGAACCTATGGACCATTGTGTGCCCAACAGTAGCCGTAGTTGTCGAGAGTTACAAACAAATATAGTAAAACAAATATTCATACGAATAAGCCTGCGACGGACAGCCGGCCTTTAGGAAATGCAGGCATTGGCAACACCGACCGACAGAAGTAGCATCACAGCTCGCAAATCGTTGCGTTTTGTGGACACGAACACTCGGAGGAGGGGTATGATCCGTCACTGTGTTACAAGTTATCCGACGTCCTCTCTCTGGCTCTCTCACACACACGCACATCCATCACCATTCATTGTTATTGCCTTTGTGACAAGGTGTACCAAGTAGCCCACAACAAGGACAGCAACAGCAGCAGCCAGGACCGTATTGATATAAAAAAATATTACAATGGAAACATAACAACAAGAACAACAACAATACGGATGGTTGCAATAACATGTCCCACGTAACCAACTCTATAGCGCAGCGCAATAACACCCGTTAAACTAGAGCCCACATCAATAACTACTTGCACTACGAAATAGGAGACACTGCAACCTAGTACAGCAACATCTTGCAGCGCGTACAAAGGATCAATTACAGTCACGTTTCATAACGTACTAATGTGATTATGGATTACTACTATTGTATGATATGAAGACAATGTATGATAAAGTATGGTTGATTAAGAGTAGGCATTGTGCGCATATATATATATATATATATATATATATATATATATATATATATATATATATATATATATATATATATAATTATTGATAAAGTCCGAGATAGTTTATTTTGTAATATCCTTTTTTGCTTTGTGCTTCTGTGCTAGCCTAAAGATGCTGTATGTATCACGCCTAAGTAAGGAAAATTATCTTGCAAATAAGGTGGTGTGCATATTTATTTTTCTTGTTCACTATGCATTAATAGAAACGCGCCGCAGCACTTAAACATTTTAGGTCATTCGTTTTTATTGACACGGACAAAATTCGAATGACAGATTTCTTCCTTTTTTTTCGTAATATGATAAGTCCGCAATGAGATGGATTCGTGGCTTGTAAACACGGATCTACAGCCAAAGCTGATACTCCTCGCGAAGTGGATACACAAACGCCAATTCATCATTAGCGTCAAGCTTCAAAATACAAACAAAAATACAAGATCATTTACGCAAGACAGACAAAAGACATCACGTAACGCTGTGGGTATACGTGTTTAACCTCTCGTTCGCAGTAAGTAAGACAACGAGTTATACATAGGTCAAGCACGCATACACAGATTTCGGGATTGGAATAATTAACCTGTGTCGGAACGTGCATAGCGAATACCAGCGCAAATTTTAAGCGAAATTTCCAGCAGACCAACAACAACCGCAGTCGGAGAACCTCGACAACGGTGCTGGCTCCGTAATAGGCATAACAAGGGCAGTTTTTAGCGGGTACAAAGTACCACCAACAATATCGGATAGCAGTTCCTGCAATACGTAGAGTCGAGGTTGTGTGGAAATGCACGTTTTCACCCACCCCTCAGCTAGACAGCTAGATAAGAGGCTCGATCCAACAACAAAGCCCGCATCAGACCACCATCAGCGAGTCAACCAAAAGTGACCACTCAATTAAGCGTGCAGCAACAAAACAAACGCCTATATAGCTAGTCCTCGCCGCACCCCATAAACATCACAAGCCCCCCCCCCCCCCCTCCCTTCATAACAAGATGACCGCACAGTGTTTACGAATAAGGCATGAATGGCACGGTCACGTCGTTCCCCTCGAAGCGTCACGTCGGCTTCGGTAATCGATACGTTTAGGTGTCCGGAATTCGTCCACTTCCGACCAACAGGGCGTCGTCCGCTCCGCGTTTCTTTCGCCCTGAGGTGACCGCCTCGGGTGTGTCTTCGTCCGAATTGTCGTCGTCGGTCTTCGGCGACGTTCCGTTCTTGAAGCCCTCCGGCATGCAGACGCCGGCCATACACTTGCCCACAATCAGATAGCGGGTGCCGAGCACCGATACCTGTTTGGTCTCGCGGGCCGATATCCGGCACTTGGTTCCGTCGCTAAGGCGTTTGTTGAGCAGACGCACCGCGCCGCGAATCTCCACCTGGCCGAGGAAGCCGATCACCTGGCACGCCTGACGGCAGTCGTCGTCGGCGTGCCGACTCAACACCGACGGATTCGTCACGACGCTCTCGTACGGCTCGCAGGCGGTAGCGTTGCGCGCCTCGGCCGCCGGCATCGAGATCCGAAGGTTCGACACCTCAATGTGACCGCCAGCCGCTCCAATGTTGGCGCCGTTCGTTCCGCCACGGGCCTCGCCGGCGCTGCCGCCGCCCCCGCTGCCGCCGCCCCTATCGAAGTGCGAGCGGCGGCCGTCGCTGCCGCCCCCGCCGTTGTACACGACCGTGTGCCCGCGGAGATCGTTGAGGAACGGCGTGTGCTGGTACTCGGCCGAGTCGATCGGCACGCACTGGCAGTGCTCGTTACAGCGGCCAAACCTGTGCGTCACGTTGAAGCCGTGCAGCCGTGACTCGACCGCGTTCCGGCAGTAGTGGGCCGTCGGGCGGCACGCCGCCCGAGCTCGCCGAGGCCGCTCGTCGGCGATATGCACCTCACCGAACGTGCCGTCCATGACACAGATGAGCGCACAGCCTACATCGTCCGCCAGCAGCTCGACCTCGCGCTCGTACAGCTCGCAGCGATGCTGGTTTCGGGCCTGCGGCTCGGGCACGGCGATCTCGAACCGCGATTCGGCGACACGACATTGACCCACCAGCGCGAGAACGAGTACGATGAGCAGCGGCAACAACAGTTGCCGCACCACGTCAACGCGACAATCCGAAAGCAGTGACGGTGGTCTGGTTGGCGCCCTCGTCGTCGTCGTCGTCGGTGACGGCGCGACCCGCCGGACAAACAGCCCCATCGCGTCTGACGCGCGTCTGACGACGACGACTATGACACGGGAGTTTCGGCGTATTTGACAAAGTTCGCGCGCTCTGATCGTCAGAAGCCGACTCGCGTCGCACCGACAAGCCCCAACAACAGGAGCCGAACTGAGCCAGAACAGAGAACGCTCGCCACACGGATGAATGCGCGTATGTATCACACTTACATACGCCCATTCATACAGCAAAGCATATATATATATATATATATATATATATATGTATAGGTAGATAGACAGAGAGATAGGCGCCCCTTCCATCTATGCATTCACTTATCAAAGGACGTGGACGGACAACGATTGAAGGTCGCCCGCCGCAAGCGGAATCTTCGTTTCGAGTTCGACCTTGCATTGTGCGTGCGTGCGTCCGTGCGAGGAGGACACACGCGAACCTGCGCCGAACAGAACGAATGACAATCGTGGCGGCACGTCACTGCTATACG
This sequence comes from Dermanyssus gallinae, assembly GCA_003439945.1. Taxonomy (NCBI): domain Eukaryota; kingdom Metazoa; phylum Arthropoda; class Arachnida; order Mesostigmata; family Dermanyssidae; genus Dermanyssus; species Dermanyssus gallinae. The sequence continues at coordinate 18,564 of QVRM01003439.1, forward strand.
TTACGGAGGAGGGGCCGTCGCTTCGGCGTCATTCTTGCAGCATTATTGCTTGCTTGTTACACATTACTAGCTGTAATGGTCATAGTTCCTAGTCGCCGTCGTTGTAGTAAGTAGTAGTAGTAGTAGTAGTAATAGTGGTGGTGGTAGTTTAACATAACATGACTAAGACAATGTAATATTATGCTTGCATTACAGTACAAGCAGTGTGAGAACAATTAACATGTGAGCACCGCAACACCTAACTCTCCGCCAATAAGCGCCAATGACCACTTCAGCCTAAATGTAATTTAGAATAAAATCAGCAGCAGCAGCTGGGGAAGCAGCTAAGCAGAGGAAACCATTCTGCCACGAAACAGCCCGCCCTACCCATCCCAGTGGAGCCGGCTCACGGCCAAAAATACCAGAAATTAACGAGAAAATGCAGATATCATGCTCACATCACCGCCTTTAAACACTCAGCATCAGACAACATCGTCATCATCACCACCACCACCACTACTACTACTACCACTACAATCTCCACCTTCTCCTCCAGTAAAGGAGCAGATCTCCACCTTCTCCTCCAGTAAAGGAGCAGATCTCCACCTTCTCCTCCAGCAACACGATTGGAACAAGAACATTATGCGACTGCCACGAATAGAGACATATGGCAGTTGCAGCAATCATAACAACAACAACAACAACAACAAAACTAGTAATAGTAAAAATATTCACACGTCCGATAATAGGAAACATAACAATAACACCACAAAGCATTTGTAGCCCCCGGCATCCCATATGTAATTCTATTGTGCTCGCTTTTCATCGTCAGCCGGTGTCTACCCATCTATAGAAAACGATATCCGTAAATGATCTGGCTACAAGCGAAAAGCTGACACAAAAGGTTCCCCCGTGTACGTATGCGGCCAGTGAGCCGAAATTCAAGCGAAGCGACGGACACCGAAGCTGACCCGGCCTGGCTCTATTTCTTGTGGGCGTCATTGCGCGTACCCGCAGCTACAGCATACGCACTCGTTGTTTAAACTCGCTGTGTGACATGATACATGGGCATGTCAGCCGCTTATGAGACCGTTTATTAACCTGTTTGCCAAACATAAAACACAAGCCACGTGCGCAGAGGACACCAGTGTGTTTCTGCAGCTTCCGTGCGATACGGTATCATCCTAACTCCCCGAATGCCCAATCCGTTGCTTGCTTGCGATACAGACCAATTGACAAAACCATACACATCATTATGTCAGTAAATACATAAGCCTACCTGTATTTATTTGTTGCATTTATTGCACCTTCACGCTATACATAGCCTTCAATCACCAAAATTCGCTTAAGTACAGTAAGCTTCCCCAATCTCCACATTCACCGAAAGCCTCGCTGCCTCGGCTACAAACACCACAGAAATTTTAAGCATGAGCAAAAAAACGCGAAAATTGTAGGAAAGGGCAGGTCTTCAGTATAGGTTACGGAAGTCTCGGGATTAAGAACTGATTTTGCACTGTTTCTACGATATTTATGTCAGTTTGGCTCACTAGCAAAACCTCTCGTCAATGGCAAAGTAAGAAGCGAAGTAAAAAAGCAGCGACCTCAGCAGAATTCGCATAAACTTGATGTAAGCAAAAGAAACAAATCTGCGACATAAATCATGGAGAACCCCACAGCAAGATCGCTTTTGCTAGCGGCACAGCATTGAGCTAACGGCACAGCAGCCCTTCAATTGAAACTGGTTCCAAGCTCTGCTCTCATGTCACCTCGGCGCATTATGCTACGTATTAAATGTCTCCGCATGATGTCGACTAACAAAATAAGCGCTCATATTCGTGAGCACTTCCCGTATACACCACACGGTGGTAAACTCGCCGTAAATCTCGTTCGTTCATGGTCAAAGAACTGCAGAAATCTTAAAAGTACAGCCAGAGCTACTCAACAGCATCGTCACAAGATCCCTACAAAGGGCAAGAATGCCCTCGACGCACGAACTAGGGGACCTCACTGGCTCTCATGCTAGCACAGTACAGCCTTTCTCTAGAACGTGACGTTCTCGCGTACGACGGAGTCGTCGTTGTCCTATCTTCGCCATGGTTTTTGTATCAAGGTGAGGCGACTGCCAAGATCTGCTTTGATTATCATAGGGAGGGCGATGCGACCTTTTTTTATTTGGGAGGTTTCGAAAATGCTAATGCACATGCGTCACGAGCAGCTAGCGTGACTAGTGCAGGACTCACACCCACTAAAACCGTGCTCTTCTCTACCTCCCAGGCTCGGCATTGATTCACGACTAATCAATTTGATCAGAAAGCGCTCCGAATGAAAAGTGAAATAGCAACAATCAAGTGTAAATAATCAAGCGGGTATAATTGTAGAGTGATCTCGTCACTCCGAAGGAAGCACATGATTACCTACGACTGGAGCAGACCGTAATTATTCCCATTGAGCACCTTATCATATCAGGTGATCCGCTAAGCAGTACAGTAGAGCTGTCTTACTCTGCCACACCCTTTGTAAAAACCCAATTTAATATTAATTGACTTATTATTTTTATTAGACTAAGAATGCGAATATATATATATATATATATATATATATATATATATATATATATATATATATATATACTTTTAAAGCTCTAGATGCAAGAAGAGGGCCTACGACAGTTTCGGAAATGCTTGATGCATATACGTCATGAATAGCTAGCGTAACTAGTGTGGGACTCACAAACACACTAAATCCGTATTCCTCTCCACTCCCCCCAGACTCGGTATTGCACTGGCATTACTTCGAAACCGCAGACCCATACCGTACAAACTGTGATATAAATCTGCGGTTGACGAGACTAACCTAAGTCTCATTAGCAAACTAGTTAGACGCTGTAATAACTAGCTGCACAAATGCACAAGTAGAGACAAAACGATGATATGCAGTAATGAAACTCGTTGCAGGTATATTACGTAAATAATCATCAGGACAAAACATAAGCAGCCGCATAGGCAAAGAAAGAACGTCGTAAAGTCACATTATGGCAATTATAAAATTTACCTATCACGACCTACCTTTAAATCCAAACTAATCAATTAGTAAAATTCACAAGGTAGCAGGATTAATGACTATGGTAGCACTGTGCAGCAGTCTGGGCGATAATAATAATGCAAAGTCAAACGTTCAAGTAGTTGAAGTAAAAAAATGGGAATTCGCTGCTAGTTTAGTAATCTGTCCGATAATATACAGAAGAGTATAGAAGCTATATAGAAGTACTTGGTTGTCATTAAAGTTGCGACGACATTACGTGTCGCTGCTAGCTGCAAAGCTGCGTGAACAGGCTACACAACAGTGAAGTTGTGACAACAACGTATACCGTTGGGGAGGGAGGAAACCCTAGATACATGTCAACAGGTCCAGCCTTCAGTGCCTCATTGAAGATTGACGGTGATTGCCTCGCGGTGATTCGAAGCCCGTGGAGGGCATGGATGAGAATAATCTAGCATTGCTGTGTGCCGGCCATGGTCCGGCCGCCTGGAGACTACAGGTAGGAGGAATGTAGGAGAAGTCCAGGAGAAATCGAGGCGAAATGTAGGAGAAAACATGATCTAGTTCTGCTGTGTGTGTCGTGATCTGGCCTGGAGGCAACTTGAAAGAAGAATGCAGAAGTCCGGGAGGAATCTAAGAAAAGTGTAGGAGGAAACATGACCTAGTGTTTCTGAGTGACGTGGTCTGCCCTAGAATATACCTACGCCTACGTGCCTACACACGTAGGCGGAATGTAGGAGAAGTCTAGGAGGAAACAAGATCGAGTTTCGCTGTGTGCCGTGGTCTACCTGGAGATACCATGTATGAGGAGTGCAGGAGAAGTGTAGGAAGAATGTAGGAGAAATGTAGGTGGAATGTGGGAGAAACGTAGAAGGAGGAATGATATAGTTTTGCTGTGCGCCCTGGTCTGGCCCCGAGACTACATGTACAAGGAACGTAGCAAAAACGGTAGGAGAAATATAAGGGCAACGTAGAAAAATATAGGGGCAACGTAGGAGAAATATAGGGGCAACGTAGGATAAATATAGGGGCAACGTAGGAGAAATATAGGGGCAACGTAGGAGAAATGTAGGGGCAACGTAGGAGCAATATAGGGGCAACGTAGGAGAAATATAGGGGCAACGTAGGAGAAACGTAGGGGCAACGTAGGGAAAACGTAGGATAAATTTGGAGGCAACGTAAGAGCAATGTAGGAGGAAACATGATCTAGTATTGCTGTGCGCCGTGGCCTAGCCTGGCGACAACATCCAGAACGAATACAGGAAAAGTGTACGAGGAAAAGCATGATCCAGTACTGCTGCTACTGTGCTGTTCTTCGCCATGCTCTGGCCTAGAGACTACATGTGTAGGAGAGGCCTAGGGCAGGGTGGTTGCTTACCTTATGGTTGCGAACGAGCTCGATGTAGTTGAATTCGTGGCACATATCCTCGTTAGGGTCGCCGAGATCGAGGTTGAAGCGCATCGTGAGGCGTTTCTTCTTGCGGGCGGCCATCGCCTTGTACGCGGCAGCTGCGGCAGCGCCACCGCCGCCCCCGCCTCCGGCAGAGCCTCCACCCGCCAGCGGATCGCCTCCAACTCGTTCAGCAAGACGGTCGATCATGACGGCGGTTGCAGCCGCCGCTGCGGCAGCGGCAGCTGCAGCGGCGGCGTTCGCTGTAGCAGCAGCAGCGGCAGCTGCAGATCCACCACCTCCTCCACCACCATTACTGGTGCCAGCTACCGGCTGTAACGACACTCTCCGCGGTTGGTCAGACATTTTAACCATTGCTGCCATTGTTGCTAAGGGGGGCTGCTTTAGTTGTTTTAGTTGCTGCTGCTGCTGCTGCTGTCGTCGTTGTTGTTGATGTTGATGTAGTTGTTGCCAATCAAGTTGTTGTTGTTGTTGTTGCAATTGTTGATAATTTCATTGTAACCAACCAGTATTGTTTTTGATGCTGCTCCTATTGCCATGTGGTCGCTGGATCAGATACAGTTCGTGTGACGTATTCGTCTCTATTTGTCGTTGTTGTTTTTCGTCCTCACAACGACGACAACGACAACTTCGTTCCGTTTTCAGAAACTAATTGCTAGACATTCTTCTTGCTGTTGTTGTAGATACGATTCTTGATGTTGTAGTTGGTGTTATTGTTGTTGTTGTCGCTGTCACTGTAATCGGTTGTACTCGAGCCGGGCGAATGGAGATTGCCGCCGGCCGCGAGCAAATTAAGGGACTGCGAAACATATCATCCCCAGCGTTGGCGCCTCGCCCTCCTCGTTGATGTTGTTGTTGCTATTGTTACTGTAGCCGTTCCTGTTGTTGTTGTTGTTGTTGCTGCTTTCTACAGGCGACTGAAACCACACAGCAATGATTACAACATGTCAGCATGTGATGGTCATGACTGTCTTTCTCTCTCTCTGTTTCTCTCTATCATGTGGTAATATGATGACGGCGGCGGCGAGCCTCAAGAATGTCTAATAATGATTAGACAAAAATACTACTACTACTACTACACACACGCGCGTATTGTTGGTGCAGTTCGAATAACCACGTATATTAATCGGCTAATGCACGGGTTAGTGGTGGACGACTTATGATGATATGCGGTAATCCTGTGGAGAAGCTGATTATGAGTAGAAGTAAATAGTAGCAGCAGCAGCAGCAGTAGCAAAGGAATAAGAAGGGGAAAAGGTGAAGAAGAAGAAAAAACAACAACTGCAAGACTACGACAACAACGAAAAGGCACAGAAAAGAAATGAGGAGGAGACGAATTAGAAAATAAGATGGAAAGGAAGAGGAGGAAAAGCGACAAAACCGTTTCTGGTCTAATCTGGTTACTACTTGCTGCATTTAGTTATTAGCCACAACACCGAACATCATAGGCCATAGTCGTTTTGGATGATGGTGGCGATGGTGGTGTTGTTATTGTTGTTACCAACACTGTCACTATTCTCGATTATGCTTTACGGAAGAGGCAGCAATGGCTGTTGTTGTTGTTGCTGTTGTTGCGGTTGTTGTTGTTACTGTTGCTGTCGTTGTGCTAGTAGTAGGAGGAGACGACGTTAAAACAACAACAATAATCACGAAGAAGCACAGCGTTCGCTGGCGTTCACACGAGCTTGTTGATAATGCTATTGCTGGTGTCTATTGTCCCAAACTGTGTTCGTTTGGTGTTACAGCAACAATAATGGCGATCTGATTACAGTTGTTCTGTGCATTTCTTCTGCTCTCATATGAATGCTGTTCTTGCTGATACTGTTGCTGACGCTATTGTCGTCGTTGCTGTTGTTTTTGTTGTTGTTGTTGTTGTTCTTACAGCTGATGATCATGGGGATGTTGTCCTTGCTGAGGTTTTTGATGATGATATACAACCAGTTCAATCGGAACTGCTTTGTCGTTTGATTTCACTTAGGTGGTTGTCGTCGTTATGCTGTTGTTGTTGTCGTCGTCGTTATTGCTGATGTTGTTGTTGTTGTTTCTGATGATCAAGATAATAAAGATGATAATCCAGCTGCATCTACAGCATCAGTTGTTGTTGTCGGTAGTTTTCCTTTTCCCGCTAGCTCAGCGTAACCACATCATGTATGCTCAGGTAGGTACGTCGTCGTTGTCGTCGTCGTCCAGCTCAAAATGCACAACACGAAGCGAACGAGACTGGACAGGAAGCGTTCAGCAGAGAGGAAATGCCGGGCAGGTTGCGAATGCTGACGATTCGAAATGATCGCACAAGATCGTGCAAAATGACAAAGCTGACGGCCAACTACGAGATGATACGTACGTCTCTCTCTCTCTCTGCTCTATTGCTATCCTAGGTGCAGTTATGCTTTAGACAGACACATCATCATGGCTGGCTGAAGTTGAACCAAGGGCAGAGAAGACAGGACGAATGAATGAACACACCAACGATGCACGAATGTAAAAGCCTGCACTCACCACACACTACCCCGGCACCAACAGCGAAGCAGCGAGAATCTCATATGATACCACTCAGATCATAATATACCGAGAACACAATAACACCACCATCATTATCGTCAGCAGCAGCAACGACAACAACAACACACCATTATTGTGAGACGGTGATCGCTGATGAAACGGTAGCGCCAACAATGACAACAACGACAACAGCAACAACAATAACAATCACGATAAGAAAAACAAAACAGCTGCAAAAACAATCACACGTTCATCACACAGTGACACACACACACACGGCCAGAGAGAGTTCAGAATTCGTCTGTCTGTGAATCCATCAATCCATCAAGCAATCAATGCGGCCTCCAATCAATCACTCACTCATCATCAGCCATCAAATGAGTCAATGACATCGCACTCACACACACACACAGTTGTGACTATGGCAGCACATTCACATTTCGAGAAGAGCCCGTCGATCGGCAGCCTACTTGCTGATGCTACAGTCGAACTCCACCACCATCAAAGGATACCGATATCGTCGTCGACATCATCACCATTATCATAACCGATAGACGACCACCAGCATAACCAACCAGCAGAGACCGATTGACCAGCACCGACAGTAATAACAACAACAACAACAACAAGAACAGATGTTATTGTTTTTGTAAACAGCGACCACAGCAACAACAACAACAACAACAGTAGTGCAAAAGAAACACTACGGCGATACGGCTCTTATACAATCAGACAGGCTCAATCATTCGAGGCACACAGAGAAATAGACAGACAGACAAACAGAGAAATAGACACTGATCAACCAGTCACTGACGGGTGCCTGGGAAGGAAGGGCTGGCTGGCGAATTCGAAGGCACCAACACACACAATTAACTTGAGCCATCCAGCAGCAGCAACAGTAGCGGCAGCAATATCAACAACAACAACTGAGACAACAAGAAGAAAAAAATCACAACAAAATAAACAACTGTTGTAGCTAGCTGCGATAATTACTAATTACGGCAGTGGTAGCGGCGGCGGCGGCGACAAGCAGCAGCGGCGGTGTTGACGACGACATTGATGATGATGATGACGACGACTCCGATGATAAATATAATGATGATGCTGAAGATAAAGATAAAGATGATGATGATGATGCCGATGATAAAGATAATAGGGCGGTGATGGTGATGATGATGATTTTAGGCAAACGTGAGAGATAGATAGAGAGAACACTGTACGAAAACGATATGAACAGAAGCGGGCCAGTGATGAAGAAAAAAAACAGTCGCGGATAGATCAACAACATTGGCAACCGCTGCTGCAACAGCAGCAGAAGAACGACCAAGAGGAGAAACGAGGTGGCGCGATACCGTGAACCATCGTTATTGTTGCCATCGTTGTCGTCGCCGTCACCACCATCACTATAATCCTCATCACCACCGATGAATTCTTTTGACGAATCATCAACATTTGCTGTTGCTAGCCATTCTTCGCCGACGTAATCTGACGGCGACGATCGACTACACCGCAGGAGTAGGAGGAGGAGGAGGAATATTGCAAGCAGGAGGAAACGCAATCAAAAAGCGCGGCTCCATCTTGCGACCGCGATCATCACAGCCACCACTATTGATACTGCTACTACCGCTGTTGTGGCTGCTGCTTCTTCTTCTGTTGTTGTTACTGTTACTGTGTTTGTCTGTTCGCTTCTTGGCAACACCATTCACCTCTTTCTTGCTTGAGTAGACCGCAATCAGCACCTTCAGTACGATCAACAACAACAACAACAACAAGAACCACCAACGCCACCACCACCATCAACACCATCAATCTCCGATTTGGATGTAAACGACGACGAATAGGACAAAAACTACCACTACTACAACAGCAACAACAACAACAACAGGCACGGAAGAAACGAATCAGCAGATACCAAAACGTCGACGATGATGAGATGATGATGATGATAAAGATAAACCAATATTACAATCGAAACAATACGATGTACACACCACGGCATCTGATGACTGGCTGGCTTGCTTGATCGCTTGCTACGAGGAGAAGAAGAATTAGATGAAAGAACACAGTCGCGTGTTACGAATTGCAGCTACAGCAAGCAGCTGGAGCGGCACAAGTGGCACCATCAACGAAAGTGTCAATGATGATATCTTCTAGCCACACATACGAGGAACACACATACACTTCATAGGAACACTGCTGTAGGCACACAATGCAAATCAGCTACTACTAAGACGGTTTATCGTAGCGGCGTCTAGCAACTAACCAACCGATCGTCAACCAGTCGTCATACTGATTGATTGATTGATTGATGGTGAGTAACACAAATAGCGTAGAGCCACAGCTCTCTTTTGTTAGCAATAACGCCACTACTAACTACCACCACCACCAAGAACAGCAGCAGTAGTAGTAAATAGTCCGTCAAAAGCTGCTGCTGCTGCCGCTGATCTCGTCTTGGCGGGGGGAGAGGAATAATAAATACAGAACCAAAGGAGGAGGAGGAGGAGGAGCAACAGCAACAACAACAATAACAGAAATAACAACACTCTGCACTCACTGGTAGTCTTAGCCGTAGTAATAGTTTAGAGAGCTTTTCGAATTTCCCTCCCTCTTCCCGCTAGACGACGACGGAGGCAACAACAACAACAACATCAACAAACAGAGGAGCAGACGCAGCAGCAGCAGCAGCAGACGACACGCTGTAGCCAGCCCGCCGCTAACACCTGCGCGCTCTGGGGCGAGCGCCGCGGCCTTTTTTGCCGCTGTTTTCCGACTACGTGGAGGTAATGGTGTCATGAAATAGAATAACAAATATGCCCATGGTGTCATAGGTACATAAACGTTTTCTTTTGAAGTAATAATAGTTATGAATATTATTAGAGTTAAATCTTTTCTGAAAAAAAAAATTCTCTTACGCAATTAGCTCGATGATATTTTATTACTTATCTATAAACATGTGTTTTATTACAATGATCTATATATATATACATACCATACATATGATGCAATAAATAAATGATGATGATGATGATTAGAGTTAAATCATTAGTACTGATTCTACTAAATTTTTGTTCGATCTCTCTCTCTCTCTGTCTCTCTCCTCTTTGCCCTCTTTATCGGCGCGCCGTGTCGCAAGCGCTGCCTGTCTTCCGACTACGTGGAGGTATTGATGTCACTTAGACTGTTAACTTTTTCTTTTGCGATAATAATTAGTAACATTAGTATTATTATTATTAGTATTATTATTTATTATTATTATTATATTATTATTATTATTATTATTATTATTATAAAGGTTAAATGATTCGTACTGATTCCACTAGTACTCACTCAGATGTTTTTCCGACCTCTCTCCCCTTGTCCTCTTGATACGCTTTCTCATTGATGTATTTCTATTTTCGAGAAGGTTTCGAATTTGTATGATGCACTCACACGTCACTTACAGCCTAAGTGTGAAACTCATGACCCCGCTATTTTCCCCCATACGCCCGTAAGTGAGTTCTCTGCCCGCCCTCTTACTCTCTCCCATTCGGCGACTGCTATTGTGTTGGCGGCGGCGGCGGCAGCGGCCGCCAAAACTCCACGACAAATCCGCCAAAACAAAAACGATAGGCGTCGTCGTCATCGTTGTTGTTGCTGTTGTTGTTGTGTTACAGACTCTAACTCTACTCCGATTCGCCCTCTCCGTCAGTATTTGTTGTGTTAGCAGGGGCGGGCACAGCGGCCGCGCCGGAAGTAGACCGGCCGGCGGAAGTCTGTGATACACTAATGTTTATGGCGCGAAATTTCAACTGGCCCGGCCATCTCGAACGATTGTCGTTCGATGTTCTAGTTATTCGCTATTCGCTGCTAGGCTGCGTTTTTTGCTGTTCCTGCTCGGTTACATAGCAAAACAGAGCAATAATACTACTGTCTTACTTTTCACTCGTGTATCGAGTAATAGCAGTTTTGCACGGTTGCAGTGAATGATATAGTGGTGGTAGCCTGCTGGCTGGTGAGAATAGACTAGACGAGGCACTTAAGTTCGGCGTATGTTTGCATATTTTACGTGTGCTGTGGTTATTTTCTGTCGTCTTTTGTATCGCTACAACGAAGCGACCAAGGTGAGGTTGATCACTGGCCACTTCGTTGCTTGCGGCTCCCTGCACCTACAGCGACTGTCCGTCTAATTTAACGAACACTGCGATGAACGCTTTCTTTTCAGTCTTCGCAGTTTCAAGGAGGGTGGAAATGAAGAGTATACATTAACGCACAGTCCACGCTCGCTGTACGATGTTTGTTGCTGGCTGCCCACCCAATAAAAGCTGTGTGTTATCTACCCTGTACTGGCTACTACTTACTAATCCTAGCTTACAATCTGGCTGATCAGCGGAACAAAATTTCGAATTCGAAGGCTCCAACAGCTGATCGGCTTTTAGATCTTAGATTCGTGGTTGTCCCTTGATTGGTGTCTGTTCGTCGCAATGAAGTGATGCTTCTACAGAATTTTAAGTGTTTTTAATGCCGACTTTATTATTGGTTTATGTATCAGTACGTATATAAAACGTATGACGTATGTGATGTTTTCATTTATTTTAGCCGGTGTATACGTTTGTAAGGAGACCATTGTTACCTCTTATATACAAGCAAATAAATCTAGAATTAGCTCCCTATATATACGAGCGGTGAAAGCAAGGGCCGAAATAGGCAACCTTTTTATTCTGCTTCAGTACTTTGCTTTGAGCTACGATTGAGTTGCGGAAACCAATTTAGTGTGAACAGAAGTTCCATCGTCATCAGTATCGTTTTAACAGCTGTTTTAGCAACCAGGTTCTCCGCGCTTCTATGTCTTGTTGTTGACACTGTAATTATCAGATTAAAATCAACGTGGTTTACCGGCATAATTTACGAGACAGTTGTTCATGTTTCTGCATAAACGCAACGCCCTATTCCCTCGAATGCGGGCACCTGTTTCGTTAATCCCCTGCATCCTCTCGCCGCTCTATCTCTCTCTCTCTTCTCTGGATATTTATGTATATATTCCCAAGACGGTTTTTTTTTATCGCTGTACTGCAATCGTATATATATATATATGTATATATATATATATATATATAACGCACGAACCTACCCTTGTAACTCTGCGATTTTATTTTCTCATCGCCGCGTCGCTGTGGGCCGATAAACAGCACGTCTCCGCATATACTGGCCCCTCTGGCTCAGTTCACAGGGTATATATATATATATATATATATATATTTAGAGTACACGCATTATTATATATATATATATATATATATATAAGCACTCGACCTATGAAGTGGGAGAGAATGAAATGCGGGTAGACGGTGAGCGATATTATTTTCGCCGGGAACACGCCGTTTAGCAGTGCGCAGTTATAGTGTACGTGTCAGGGCTGGCGGAAACGGTTCGCCTAAACGGTCTAGATTCGTGGCCAAACACTAGCTATTGATTCTCAGCGGTTAAGACAATCGTTGGCATTCGGCAAAGTGGCTTACTTATTGATTAATCGAGGTTAAAAGTTGGCAATAGGGCGATGCCACAATTGCCACATCACGCTGATCGAGTTACTAACACGGCATCTGTGTAGCCTATAACGCAGCTGGAAGTTTGTGTCCTCTGCCAATAGTCAGCGTAGTGGAGTGCGTCGGCGGGATTTTGACGTCGTGGTTCGTGTCTTTGTTCCCTGCCGCTAGGCGGCGTCTCTCCTTTCTTCGAAACATGGCGGATCTGGTTCTGAAGAAGGACACAAATTGTAGAGATAGTCCGCCGGATTGCACTGGCTCTCTGTCTTACCAAGGCGTCTCCTTCGGCGCCGCTGCGTGAAGACTAGACTATTTCGTGGAGAAGACAGCTAGTTCGTGGAGAGCGTGGAAGCGATGCCCCCGAACAGTACGACTCTCGGGCAGGGCTCTCGACCTTGACGAGACCACTCTCCTCCGATGTCAAAAAAGGCCATAGAGCAGCCGCGTAAATTTGCATTTGCCGCCATCGCGGAATTTCGAACCGCCGCAGATTTTAAGTTGGAGTCCCTCATAACCGTTGCTCACTCCTGGTCGCTATCAAGCAGAAGAACAATATTCCAGATCATGGGATGCCGGTTTTTGCACGAACGACTGTTTTGGCCCAAGGAGCCAACCTGAACCCGAACCCGCTATTCTCAATTCGCCGAAAGGATCTGGAAGCCGGGCTAGATAACAGGAGCCAGGAGCCTCTGTAAAAACTCTCTTATGTGCTGGTGATCTGCTCATATAAGTTGAGAGTCGTTTTCAAGTCTAACAGGTCATCGCAAGACTGAAGACCTTCGTCCCGGCGCTCAGACTTCCTTCAAGTTTAGGCGAGACGGGCGGATGACAACGGGGAATCCCCTTTTCCTTGCAGGCATTTCAGTACGGTTTGTTGACCATTGACAGTGCCTCAGAGTAACGCTAACAGCCAGCGACCTGGGTGGTTCAAAAGTGGAGGTAATATGGGAATACCTGACAGTAGAAAACCTGTAAGCCTTAAGCCGGACCTGTCAGCCTTAAGCCGGCTCATGCGTTTCTTCTAATGCGCGTCCTAGGTTTTACCTTAGCGCTCGCAACCGATTGGTGTATTGCTGCTCTAAGATAGTCTACTCTTCGCAGAACAGCACATCGAAGCAACAGACACGTTGTGGCCCGTTTTGCCGTGCACAGCCACCACCACGCGCGATGCCAAGAGTCGGGGTTCCATGAACCAATTGTTGCGTGTGTTTGCGGTAGATGTGGATAAATGGGCTCAAACTACCACGCATCAGAGTGTAATGGTGTCCAATTCTTAAGTATACTAGCACAATAGACTGCGCTTTCGAAGAGACGCTTCGTAAACTGTTATAACAATGTGAGATATTCTGATACACTTATTGCTACTGTTTGTCATTCGCTGGAAAAGCAGGAGTACGCCTGAAGAAGTCCTCCACTTTCGACGGTGGGGTTCGTTGTTGATGCCTAATCCTGATTCGGCCTCGAATTGGATTTCGACGGGAGACGTTGAACTCGGCGAAGATCTGATGGCTAGGCACTATCTGCGATGCTTTACAGCAATTCCAAGTCCACGAGGGGCAAAGTATAGCATAGAATCAAAAACAACTTCCTAAGAAAGAATATTTTAAAAAAGAGCACAGGCGTGGCGGGTCGACGATGCTGTAGCCGAAAACTTGCACAGTTTGGCTGGCCCGTTCCACTTGTGGTGGCTTTGCTGATTCACCGGTGAGCCCGGTTGTAGCGTCAGCTGTTTGCATGAAGCTGCGAGCCTGGTGGACGGATCGTAAGCATGGCCAGCTGTTCACCAGAAGTTCTCACCCACCAGGTATTTTCCAGGTTTTGGCCCACCAATTACCCGGGTAGAAATTGGGCCAATTACCAGGAAGACTATGTAGAAAATTGTCTTGTCTTCAAAGGAGAATTTGTCTAGAGCGGATCTGATTCCTTGTGATGCCAGACCCAAAGGCGGCCAATCCGGCATTTCTAGGAAGCTTCTAGCTTTCCAGGCTTCGGTTGCCTCTTGCACGTAATCAAAGAGTCTGCACAGCGTTTTCCCACACGTGGAGTAGCTGTCTGCTATTTCCATCCGATTCGGACGTCTGGAATCTGTGTTTGTAAATACTGCCAAATCATCGGCAATAGTAGGCCCACTCACTTCGGATCAAACTGTTGTGAGAAGGCATGGAATGAGGCCAAGTGGTCTTTAAGAACCCCGGACTTTTAACACGTTGATTCTATATGACGTTTGGCAAATACTGCGTTATGCGTTACATTGGACACATAGCTAAAATGTTTGCCTATTTGATTTTTAGGTGTAACTTTATAGACGGAGTCCGACGTATTGCGGAACTGACGCGCCCTAGACAGCGATATTTGTCATGGTAAGACTGCTGCTACCCTCTCCCAGCTGTCAGCTGTCATTGCTGTCGTTTCGGCGCTTACTTACAGCACAGTCGGCGAGAGCGCTGCCATCTTTGTGGGGTCTTTGTGTAGCCGAACCTGCCCGTCCTGTACCCGGAAAGATGATGACAACGAGAGCATCCGATGCCACGACTGGCACTCCAGGCGGTGAGTTCAGTTCCGTGCGCCACACAATTCCGCATCGCGAGGGGCGTGCGTCGGGAGGACTCCGGGTTCAGTGGGTTTGTGAGTCGAACACTCGTTACACACTCCACTGTTTCGTACTTAAGGGGTTCGTTGATATATGCTAGTTAAATCATAACTACTACTACCACTACACTACCTACTGCTATTAGGAAGTATATATTATCACCGCATGTGCTAGTATTATGGAGTATGAACCTACGGTGGCGCGCTATGTAGGAATGTCGCTACATCTTCACTGTATTGTTACGTGCACATGTTTGTTTTATTATATATATATATATATATATATATATATATATATATATACGGCGGTACTGGAAGACGCCGATACTGGCTGGATTCGTATCCCTCCGAAGCAAACGTTCTTAACATTTGCAGATTTTTATTAACGTTACCCAAGATATAAATTCACGTCTTTTTAGGAATCCATTTTCGAACCTTGAAGTTGCGTAGACAGGGCTTAAGCCTCCAGGACAGCAGATGTTCATTCCATTGATTGTAGTACTGAGGACTATTTATAATGACATTGCATCTGTTGAGTCAGTCACGTATTGTTGGCCAATAGACATTGGCGTGGTTCATAGAGTACGGGTTGGGCCTGTTCCTGAAGCTTTTCAACATCTAGTTGTCTCGGCAAGAGATTCTTTCTGGGCACAAGGGAGGGGCTCGCTTAGACTTTGTGGTCCCTTGCAAGTGGGATGTGAGGTTCCCTCTCGAGGTAAATGGTTTTTGGCCCCGACAGGTAACCCTGTCACTAGTCAGCAGAAATATATATATATATATATATACATATATATATACAGGTAGTTCAATAAGTTCTTAGAATGAGCTTTTCAGAATTCGAATTTCACCGTTATTGGAAACGGCAACTTTTCGACTGCCAGCAGTCAAAATATTACGGTGATTGGCCATTGCGATTTCGTTTGATCGCTTTTCCCGTGCAACGTATCGGCGTGATTTTGAAAAATTGAGAAAAAAGAGTTTCGAGTGGTTATCAAGCATTTTATTTCAAAGGTTGGAATGCGACCCAAGTGAAAACTGAGTTAGACGAGGTGTACGGTGACTCTGTTTCCAACTGGATTAATGAGTTAAAAAGAAGTCGCAGGAGCACCGGGATGAACTACGTTCAAAACGCCCAAAAATGGCAACTGATTAGGAACACGTGGAAAAGGTGCGGAAAATCGTTGCCGCAGATAAGCGAGTGAACATTAGGGAGATAGCGGAGGCCTTGGGGATCAGTTTGGGTAGTGTGCATTTCATCCTGCACGAAAACTTGAAGATGAAAAAGCTCAGAGCAAAATGGCTGCCGCATTTGCTCAACCAAGGCCAAAAAGACGCGCGTGTTTCCGCTTCACAGCGAAATTTGGCCAAGATGTCGAAAAATCCGTCGGATTTTTGGCGCAGATTCGTGACCGTCGATGAAAGCTGGGTCCATCACTACACTCCCGAGACCCAAGAAGCATCTCGTCAATGGTGTGCACCTGGTGAAGGACCTCCGAAGAGGGTGCGGACAACGGCATCGGCCGGAAAGATGATGGCTACGGTTTTTTGGGACCAACGTGGAATATATATTATGCAAGACTGTTGGACTGCCTGAAGCAAGAATTCATCGTGAAACGGCCCGCTTTGCAGAAGAAGGTTGTCCTGTTTCACCAGGACAATGCTCCCGCACACAAGTCGCGGCAAGCAACGGCAAAACTGGCCCAACTGAGGTTCGAACTTATTGAACAACCTTCCTATTCTCCAGACCTGGCCCCCTCTGATTATTTCCTCTTCGGACATTTGAAGAATAGTCTCGGTGGAAAGCGTTTTTCTAGCAATGAGGAGGTTAAGGCTGCTGTCAATGCCTATTTTTAGTCTAAAGACGCGGAATTCTACTCAAGAGGTATAAATGCTCTGAAATCTCGGTGGGAAAAGTGTATTGAGCTTCTCGGGGAGTATACCGAATAAGAAAAATTTAAAAACATTATTTGGAAAATTCTCGGTTTTCATTCTAAGAACTTATTGAACTACCTGTATATATATATGCATCTCCTGAAGCGATATGCATGTGCACACATATATGTAAACTGCTAACGTTAAAAACTGCTTACTGGCGGCGTGGTCTAGGTCGGCTTGATCCCTGTTGTTGAACGAATTTTCTTTGAGTGATGTTTATTGAGAATGAAACCATACCGCTGAGAGTATGCGACCGTACTACCACAAGGACTGCAGGGGAAACTATAGATCTCCCAATATGTCCTCTCGCGCTGCTGCTCTAAGCACCCCCGATATAGAAGGGTGACATATGTACTTAGAAATACATGTCAAGCGGATAATGTATATATATATATATATATATACATATTACGGTTTTCAACTTTGGAAGTCTACTTACATGCATGTGCGTGCATGCATCTGGCTTCAGGAGCGGAGAACAATAACTACTTCTTTCAAACATCCGAGCACGCTGCTCTCTATGCGGCGTATCGTCCGCGTCCACCGGCGGCTCTCATCGAGCGGATAGCGAATTGTTGCACTCAGCGCGATGCTCTACTCGATGTCGGCTGCGGCAGCGGTCAGAGTACCGAACCGATGGCTCCGCTCTTTCAGAAGGTCACAGGCATTGACCTATCCAAGGCGCAGATCGAACAAGCGGAGAAAAACAGAGTTGCCGCCGGGTTAAAAAACATCGAGTACAGGTTTGCTTATTATAGTTTTCACTGAGCTGTATTTGCAATATGTATATATATATATATATATATATATATATATATATATATATATATATATATATATATATATAACTAGTCCTGCATATTCTATTCACGTCAATAGAAATATACACACATTTATCGTGTGTATATTTCTATTCACGTGAACCCTAGTAATAGTCAGCCTTGTGTTATTTTCTCGTATTCAGGGTGGGCTTGGCGTACCCGCTCTCATTTGCGTCCGAGTCCTTCGATGCGATAACGGGCAGCCAGTGCGTACATTGGTTTGACCTCGACAAGTTCTATCCGGAAGCTCTTCGAGTACTTCGGCCGGGTGGAATACTGGCGATGTACGGTTATTGCCTGCCTCAACCAAAGAAAAATCTCAGCGCGGTTGATCAACAGGCTGATCAGCGTATTGTCAAGGTAAAACAAGGTTCATCTGCTCTTTCAGAAGTAATACAAAATCAATTGTTTCATTCATTCATTAACAGCCTTAGCTGTCTCTCCTTTAAACACTGTAGAGTCATACTTACATACCAGCATACACAGCAGATAGACGGATATTGGGTCTAGAAGCAATTACAGTGAATCAGTCCACCATGCACATCACAGTATTATGTCGCACCATGAACCGAATGAATAGTATACCTACTGCATCAATTTTCATATATGTATGCCGGGCTTACACAGGGGACACCTCTAAAGAAGCTGGAGCGACGTTGATACCCAAGTTGGACACACTTGGGCATTTGTAAAAGAAGATCGTGGCTGGCACGATCGATAGCGCTTTTTTTCGGCCACGATATATGTGGCAAAACCACCTATGAGTACCTAGTAACTCAACGGGTATTTATTCACTGGAAAATGACATTCATACAAAGATAGGCGAAACAAGAGAGGTTCTGTTTAATTTATTGCTTTGTGGCGTTTCGATCTTTCTCTTTAACATACATCTAAATAAAATAAATCTGTAAGGTTTTTGCGAATTGGACACATGCGCTGGTGTTTTGCAGTTCTACAAAGACGAGATGGCGCCGTTTTGGGAGGTGGACCGCACGTGTATCGATGAACGCTATGCTCCGTTACCACGACCTCGGGAAGGCTTTTCCTTGGTTGAGCACAATCAATCTATCGTGGATCATTTCCCGTCATCTCTGAATACGTATATGGCCTACTTGTCGACATGGTCGTGTTACCGAAAATGTAGACAGATGCACCCGAACCTACCAGACCCTCTTATTCAACTTCGTCAGGAGTACGTATCAATAATAATTGCGCGAGTTGTTATTATCGACTTTATTGAGCACTTTACGAGGCGTAGATACACATTACCCGTTTGGCTTAATTGAGCGAATTTTTTGTTTTTCAGTCTGGCCAAAATTTACGGCTTTGGCGAAAGCGATGGACCGCTGGATGTAGAGACTACGTTCTTTCTGCTAATGTACAGGAAGACATAGTGTGCAATGAATGCGTTTCATGATATATATATATATATATATATATATATATATATATATATATATATATATATATATATATATATTATGTTTAGTACGCGTTCTGTAAATATCTAGTCAACGTATAATATATATCGCTGAACAGTAGCATTTAAAATGGAGAACAGTAATAAAGAGAAGCTCGCTATTATGCGTTTAATCTGTTCTCGTCCCTCTCAATTAGTGAAACGCTTATAGGCTTAATGCTAATCAAATAGAAAGTGTAACGTACCAGTCACGGACATTCTCATTATATACATATTCTATATAAATGTTGGATAAATTGTGTTTGTGTTACGTACGTGAGTTTAAATAAACTGTTTTACCGATCATTTGTTTCGGTTATGGTAGATTAAATAAAATGGAATAATGGAATAATTCTAGTACAGTCGTATATTTATTTTAGAAATAAACTTCATTAATTTTAGAAATGTAAGCATCCAACGTATAGATGTATTTTTAAGTCTAATGGCTAGAACGCAGAGGCGTCAAAATATTAATTTTCAACGTATCTCCGGACAACATTCTTTCAACGTCAACATATTAATTTTCAACGTATCGCAGGGACAACATTCTTCCAACGTATCGCCCGGACAACATTATCTGATCCCGCGCAAACATCGACCATGAAGGGTTTTAAACTTAAAGGGATTACACCTCGTCCCATAAATGCGGCAAAATATCTGGTCTCGGTGAAGACGCTTTTTTTTACATGGCCCAAGCCGTAGCATATGTTCTTATTGACTTCTCTGAAGCCCAACATGTTTACCCACTTTACGAATTCTATCTGTTAGTCTGATTTAGCCGAAATGGTAAAAGCATTGATTTGGCCTTCCATTTAAGTTACTGTTTTTAATTCTCTCCGATCACCTAGTTACGTTCGTTGCGACGTTTGATTATAATCAGTTGTCAAATTCTATAAGCTCAAAACCCAGTGCAATCACGGTGGTTGTCTTCAGTCAATTCTCTGTCAAGTACTTCTGCTGCTTAAGGAGCGTACATATACTATTTTCTAAAGTTACATCAAAACTACACTTCACATCGGATCACAATGTACATACGCTTCCTGTCCATATATTACATTACATTTATCTTAGTCGTATTGAGTATGCACAAAACCAGTTCCTGTCCATATGTGCAATGTTCAAGTTATTAACGCACCCTTCCCTGTCTTCTTAATTTGCTACAAAAATCTTGTTCAGCGCTTCTTCAAAGAGTAGCAAGACAATAGCGGTTTATATGGCCCCTAAAATAATCAATCATGTTTATTTCACTCAGATGAGTATTTACAAGATTATTTGTGTTAATTATAAACATTATTAATTGTTGGCCTGCAGTTCCACCGAGGGAGGAAGTGCAGAAATCTTCGTTATAGTGCCGGACAACCAACCGGTAGCACTTGGCACATTGCTGCGAGCAGAACCGACAAATACACTGAGTACTACAATTTTCAAGAAACTTTCTCGCCCTATTAAAAGGCGAAGTGATCGCTTCATGTATAGTGTGAAGCACTCTTTAAGCAAATCAAAATTCGCCTGAGATAGGTGTTGCCACACTCTGTCTAAACTATATGCCAACTTGATAGTTTTCAGCACGAACACGCGTACTGCCGTACCATAAAGACAGTCACCGTACATTTCCAACCCCTCTATGGAAAGCTGCCAGTACCAAACTCGCTTGTCCTTGACGAGCGCCCTGACTGACAGTACCATATAGTGAATCTGAAGAGCCAAGTATAGGGAACAGTTTATAAATTTTAATGGCTTCCCACAGCAACAAAAACGTTACTTGCAACCAAATGTCCTCCACGACGAAACAGTTACCTTGGTTTTCGGTGAGTGTATCTCCAGCCCCTTTACGATTAGGAACGCCTCTACCGTGGTGATAATGCGCGAAATGGCAGTAATGTAGCGGTAAGCAACACCGTTGTAATAAACATATATTATCGCCACGGTAGGTTAAAACTCACATAAAGACGCACATTGCCAACAAGATCAGCAGAGAGCAGCGTGAACGAGATGCAGCTCAGTAGGTCCATCTGAGGAGTCGCAGCATTCTGCGTTAACTCAAGAACGCCGCTTCTTCCTTCAACCAACAGCGTGTCGTCGTCGAAGAAACTGGGAACCACTCGCAGAATAGTTTTACCTATGTCAGTCTGCCTAAAACTTTCGATCATAAAAATGCGCGGAGCTTTTTTTAAAAGTTTTGACGCGGTCAATAAAGACTACATACAGGCGGCCTTCTGAATTGCGTTGAGGATCTTTATGCCCTTCCAGAACCCGAACCCGAAGTGCTCCGAAGGCAGGGCATGGCTTGCCACATTTGCGATGTTTTTAATGATCAGTTTACAAAATATCTTTTTGGGCGTTCGCTCCGTTGCTACTCCCCGATAGAGGTTTCGGTCGGTTCTATCG
Source organism: Dermanyssus gallinae (assembly GCA_003439945.1). Classification (NCBI taxonomy): domain Eukaryota; kingdom Metazoa; phylum Arthropoda; class Arachnida; order Mesostigmata; family Dermanyssidae; genus Dermanyssus; species Dermanyssus gallinae. Next base: position 40,209 of record QVRM01003439.1, read on the forward strand.
TTACTGCGTTCTCCTTAATAACAGAGGGAACTAGTAATATGCAAAACTCTGGGCATCTGCCGTTATTTTACAATTTCACTAATTAAATCACAGGGGATACGTCTGGCTTACTACAATTCCACCTAATCGTCTTCCCCAAAAAGTAGATTCGTTGTGTGCTGTTCAGTGTGAACGGATACTCAGCTTCTACTGCCGAATTCTCTACGTTAGGGTTGAATGACGAAGATTCAGCCGGTGTCGCTCTACGTCCCTACAAGATCGGTTTTCAAAGGCACGAGGTTCCCTTTCTGTTCGTTCGAGTAGACGGGCCACCTCTCGCCTAGCACGTTTGAACTTATAGTCACGACAAATCCCCATTTAGGACCAACCAGAGGCATAGTTCTGTCTTAGTCTTGCTTGGATTTGTAAGTCTGTCCTGACGTAGTAGTAACAGGTCTGTTTGAACCACGAACGTGATCGCGGCGGCACGATCATTTTCAACCACTTCTAACCACGATACTCTCTGGCTGACTAAAAGGGCGACTACACCAAGTTGATGGCCCGGATTTATCTGTGACACCTCTTAAAGTAACCACATGGTGCAACAGATAATTGGTAATTTAGTTCTGGGCGCCAGACAATCCTAATTTGACAGTCTCTCGTCTAGAGGTTATTTTCCAATAAGATCATCCAGAGTTGAGGGCTCTTTTCTTCGGCGCACTCCGTTGCTTCTATTGTTGTGCAAACGCCCTCCGTCACTTCTTTTGTTGTGTCTAATAGAGTGAACATCAACCCCCAATATAATTGCCGCTATGATAGCCTTAAAGTAGAACAGTAATTAAACCGAACGGGCACTGGGTGGTCATTAGCTGGGCTCTCGGAGCTGGCAGCTTGGAAGTCGCGATTTACATCATGTGGTCCTTCTTCAGAACTCGGCAAAGACCTATAGTTTTGGTGAAACTAGATTTGTGACATGCGCTCAACTTACTCAAAGGTACAGTATAACGCGCCAACCAGTAAGTCTAACGTGACCAACTATGTCCAATATTCGATGTCATCCAGTCTGTTACAGACGTCTAGTAAGGCGACTTCCTGGGGCTATCACTCTTCTTCCCGGGGTAGCGGAAATTTTATATATTTTATTAATTTTACAGCTCAGTTGCATTTTCCGGGATATATACAGATTGAATAACGCCTTATCCGACGCTAGAGGTATTGCGAGCAAAACTGGCATTGGCACTGGTCGCATAGCTGGTGAAAACTTGAAGTGCAACCAACACACAGGGTAGCTTTAGCCATGCAGATATACCTTGCGGTTACGTGACGGCTAGAGCCTGCGACTCACTCCCAAAAGTACTAAGAACGCTAGATGTCAAGATATTTTATCTCGGCCGGGGCTTCAGCATCCTGTCCCTGTTAGTCCTGCAAAAAGTGCTGGAATGTTTCGGTAGTTAATGAACTTAATGCCCGATTCTGATTGTTCACAGCCGGCGAACAAAGATATGAAGTGACTCCTTGCTGAGGAGGAAGACAGACAACCAGCTTTATCTATGTGATAAAACATCTCTCCAGATGAGCGAAGTTTGCCGCTGAAAGATGTGTTTACTCTCGAAGCTGTAATTTAGTATTGCAGCATACACAATTTGTAGGCTAAGGAGTCGCACAGTAACAAGCAGCGGCAGTGGCTGAACGTGGCTCACCTCCAAATACAAGGAGGAGATTGCAGCCCGGCACCTGTCACCAATATGCTGTGTGAAAGTCGTGCCCACATAATAGCGATTCTGCGGAGCGAGTTATATATATATATATATATATATATATATACCAAAAATAGTAGTATCGAGCTTTTGTTTTATCCTGACATATTTTCACTAAATCTGTGATTGCAAGAGTTTCAGTCATCCTATCGCCAAACCAATCATACCTGCGTGTTTTGCAGCTAAGCACATCGACGTGTTACTGACAAAATTCTGCTTCCTTTGAAGGACATACAACGCTGGCCAGAAGCAGCGACATGGTCGTTTAGAAGAAAATACAGCAAAAATAGAGAATGCAAAAAATTAAGTTCTTATTATTTTCTTCCGCGTCCAACACCTTAAATCATAACCCTATGACCATTAACAGCGCTCAAAACTAACACATTCGGGCATTTCATGGCGATAATTTTGGTAGCAAATCTATGGCGATTTGATCCGTGCTTGCGGACTAATTAAGATTTTCTTAGAGGACACGCCAAGATTAAGTGCATGTATAAATAACCTACTCCATCATACCAATCACCCGTCATAACTCTAAAAGCACATACAACTATTTATTATTTTACAGTAGCTGCTCGATGGTGCCTCCGCAAACTATTCGGTAGCGTTCGCTGAGATTTCACTGCACGTCATGGAATATATCTGGCACTGCTCGAACAGCCTCAGCAGCGAAGAAAATCTTGGCGACCACATAACCATGACTCATGGGACTCGACCGGAGTCTCGTAGACGAGAGCCTTTAGATAACCCGAAAGAAATAAAAGATACTTGTTAAATCAGGTGATCGCGGTGGCCAAGCAATCGGCCCGCCTCGGCCAATCCACCGATTCTCGAAAATCACGTTGAGGTAATCGCGCACCGCAGGGGTAAAGTGCGATGGCGCTCAGTGGTGCCGGAACCAAATCCTCTTGCGAATACCTTCTGGAGCGTCTTCCAACATTCCTGAGAATGTTTTACTCACAAATGTATGGCATGCTTACCCATTCAACCTGTTAGGACGTATGTGTGGGCCTTTGTAGTAAAAGTATTGGACGTGGAAGCTAATAAAATAAATTAATTGTTTTTGCGGATCTTCTTTTAATCGACCATGTCGCTTCTTCTAACCGGTGTTGTATGTTTTTCAGAAGAAATTTTTTTCACGGGCGCAACCATGTGCCTAGCTTCTGTATACGAGGACTGGTTGCCTCGTAATCACACATCCGGTGCCATTAACATCAGTGTCCGTCACTATATATATATATATATATATATATATATATAGAAAATATTGTGATGATTTATTAATCACTTACAATACGTTTGCACACTCGGCAGTGCTCGCCTTAATAAAAATGGTGGTAAAAAGGTGTTACGTAAGGTTAAGAATTAGCTGTCCGTGTATATATATATATATATATATATTATCTGGCGAAAATCTTTACCGTTTTGGCGCGTAACTTTATAGAGGTCAATGTATCGGTTATGGCCGTGTAGATATAAAACTCTGTAGACAAAGAAAAACGGATATTTTTTAAATCAGGTGATCGCGGTGGCCAAGCGATCGACCCGCCTCGGTCAATCCACCGATTCTCGAAGGTCACGTTGAGGTTATCGCGCGCCGCAGGGGTGGAGTGCGGTGGCGCTCCGTCGTGCCGGGACCACATCCTCTTGCGAATTGCCTTCTGGAACGCCTTCCAACTGTCCTGGTAAAATTTTACACAGGAATCCTATGGCATGCTTCCCCATTCAACCTGTTTGGAAGTATGTGTGGGCCATTGTAGTAGAAGTATTGGACGTGGAAGCTAATAAAATAACTTTAATTGTCTGCGAATTCCCTTCTAAGCCACCATGTCGCTTCTTCTAGCCGGCATTGTATGTTTCCAGAAGTTGAAATTTTCTCACGAATATAACGATGTGCTTAGTTTCTGTATACGAGGTTTCTGTATGGCTGCCTCGTAACCGCACATCCGGTGTTCCTATGGCGGCTAAGAACACCAGTGTTAGTCACTATATATATATATATATATATCTATCTTTAAAGTGTTATGACCCAAAGCGGCAGAGATTTTAGCCAGATATCAAATTTATATATATATATATATATATATACATACATATAAATTTGATATCTGGCTAAAATCTCTGCCGCTCTGGAGCATAACATTTTAAAGAGGTGCAATGTATCGATTATGGCTGTGTAGACATAGCGTGAGCGATAAAAACACTTTATCTGGTGTTCATGTCGAGATTGCTGCTGCCAACTGGCATCGAGAGTTGCTAGGACGCCCACGAACAACACAGTCGCCGTCTGACCGTCTCCGGTGCTGTCGTCTTTGGGTCTCCTGGCCGCCCGTGTCTGTGCCGCCCGTGTCTGTGCATACTGAGAAGGATGATGACAACGAGATTACCCGATGCCCCCACGCCTGGCACCGCGGGCGGTATGTTTAGTTGTCCCAGTTGGCTAGTGCACTCTATTGTTGTGCATCCTAGAATAGAGTGTGCTTAACGTTGTGTTCTTTTTATCTCTGATAGGCCTACCGCACTGTTTCTTAATCCATACGAAGTATAACAACGATTGCGTACTCGCTATTTTAGCTACTGCTGCTGCTGCGGCTGTCGGAAAATAGATTTTTTTTTCCGATCTAAATAGATTGCGCCGATGCCATTCTGTACGACGCGATCGTTATAGAGTGAGGTTCCCCCTCAAGCCTACTGTGCTGCTATGCAGGAATGTCGCCGCAACATTTCCACACTATTACTTTTAAAGTTATATAAATTATTTCTTTCATTAATTAAATCAAAATAATTGATATACGGACCTTTCTGTCTCTATATGCTCAGTTCTTAGCTCTCTGGTTACTGCTTTGCTTGCTGAGGTGGTCTCCAGTTCTGCATATTTTAAAATTATGCAATATCTATCTATGACAGAGTAGATGTCAACAAGCAGTGCCGCTACAGAGCTTACACACACGATAAACCATACAAAAAGGAGATAGACTATATCAGGCCCCTTGCGTAGGACGTTTTCGCACAATTTTCTTAAAATTTACTCTATCAGGATTTCTTCTATCCACCCACCCCTTGGAAGCACCACTAGGAGGATTGAGGTTTGGTGTCGATGTCATAACCATATACCCATGACTCGTCTTCTGTAATCACATTCTAAAGCAGTCCAGAGTCTTCTGCGACCGCCTGAAGGTTCTATGCAGATATTTCCCGACGGGCGCTAATTTTCTGAACATTCAACACTTTTTAAATGAACTCCCCTGCCATTCGTCTGACGCATAAAATAATGGTCAAGACCTAGTCGTGCCCCACCGATGTCGTTGTGGTGATTTCGTAGACGCCTTGGCCCATCATGGTCTGTCATGCGCGTTGAGTGCAGGCCGACGAGCGCGTCACTCCGCTTTAAATGCCACCTTTAGCCGCGCACTTAGGTCCGCCGGCTTTCCGTGCGTTCTAGAGCCCCCGGGTCTTTCGAGGGATGATGGAAAAAGACCTGACGGTCTGACTTTGACGCCCTTTGAGCGTGGCCGCATGCTTGTTTGGGACGCAACTGTAACCGACTCATTAGCCCCTTCGATGGTCGGTGCAGGTGCGGACCGAGCAGGTCATGCCTCCAGGTTAGCTGAGGCTAATAAATGCAGAAAATACTCAAGCCTCGATCATCCGCACGAATTTTGTCCGTTGGCGTTCGAGACTATGGGAGCTGCAGGCCCCCTTACGCTCAAGCTGATTCAGCGGGTCAGTAAAAGTCTTAATCTTTCGACAGGAGACTCGAGGGCATCCGAATTCTTGCGTCAGAGGCTGTCGCTCGACATTCAACGAGGAAACGCAGCGTCTGTTCGGGGCACATTGTTGAACTGGGCTAACCCTGGGTTAGAGAACCCGTGATCACACGTTCGCGCGGAGACAATTGTCCACTCCTAAGTGCTAACATAATAATAAAACATTGGAGATATTAGATAAACATACGTTGACAAATGCCATGGTCAAGACTGTTACAACTGATTCATAAGATATCTTCCATTTCGTTTGGCAGTTAACAAAAAAGTTAATGCCGATTCGTTGTTTCTCCATTTTCGGCTCCCTAAAAATCGTTTCTTTATTTCTCGGAACTACACTCAAAAATCAGATCCAGCACCTATTGGCGCTCCTAATCAAAACAAATATATATATATATATATATATATATATATATATATATATATATATATAATTATATAATCGGTTTTCAACGAAGCTAGCTATGTAGAGCGTTCGTTTACATACCCGACAGCAGACATTCATTTCATTGATAGTTATACTGACGACAATTCATATTGACGTTGCGTCCGTGGAGTCATCCATGTATTGTTGGCCAATAAACGCATTTAAATTTACAACTCACATTTATTCATGCGCGAGGGTACGGGAAAGCAATGGCCACAATGGTAACTGCTATATTGTAAACCAAATCATCGACATATCCAATCGACGCTAAGCTCGTGGGCCCCAAAGGACGCGATGAAAGACGGCGAGGCGAGCTACAACGTGGCAGTTGGTGCGATCAACAATTTTCCACGTTTTGCTTAGGTTGGTCCCCGCACTGCAGAATTCAACGTCGACTTCGGCGAATTTTAGTTCCCAGGCGTGCAGATGCTCCCGAAAGGCAACCACTGAAACCGGGAGACTGAACCACAGTCTGAGGTCATTGCTAAATAGCGCTGCGTTAGCTAGAAGTTTCTGGGAAGAAGAAGGCCCAGATAAAAAATGTGTTGACGTAGGACAGAGCGGAGCCATCCAGACGGAAACTGTCGTCCGCCGCCACACGTCCGGCCATCCCGGCTAAGTTGCCCACCTTGATTCGATTCACCGTAAGACCGATTTCTGGAACGCCTCATGGAGCCTTGCCAAATCTTGTTGCAGTTGAGACCGACTAGATCCAAAGACGACTAGATCATCTGTCTATAGGAGTACTTTTACGACGTTTCAGGACCCGCAATTTTTTCGGGTAGGTTTTTAGGTATAAAAAGACTGAGATTAAAAGGTTCTTTATTCAGGTTATACCCTAGCGCAACGCCGGCTGTTTGAGGAATGGAGGGAAATTCCGAAACCATCGTTGATTACTATGCGGTTTTCATTCAGTAATGCGGCTGGAGATTTATTACGCGCGTAGGGACACCTACGGTCGCAAGATTGCTCATGATTAGGAACCCCTGGGGTCGACGGCCAAGGAACCCTGGGGTCGCACCTTTACTCTTCAAGAAGCAACTTAGTCTCTTTGTGATTAGAAAGGTAAAGAGCGTATAAAGCACGCACTTAAGGTGTTCGTTTCATATCCTATCTGGGCCAGCTGTTTGGTTAGATTTTAGGCCTACGAGCGTCTCTAACAACTTGCGTACGGAAAAGTCGCGCTGTAGCTGTTTGCGCCCACTTGTAAACACCTCATCCTAGGCTGTGGTACCCAATAATGGTACCTCTTGGGGGAGCGTGTTATTTGATAGAAACGTGCTCGTTAAGTGGTCGGTCAGGACTGCTGAAAGAAGAAAAAGCTTTATGGCGACAGAGCCACTTACGGCTGTAGCTCTGCTTATGTGAAGCGTTCCGTCTCCCGCTGATAAAGGATCTCTTACGAGTCGATAAGCATATATTCTCTTAGATTTCGTCTTGAAGGCCGCAGCGAGGGCAATTTCCGCCGGGTGCACTTCACTCAGTAGCGGGAGGGCGTTCTGGGTTGTGAATCACTGAGCTCGACAACAGTAGTAATCGAATTGCGTGGCCCTCTATATCAATGGTGTGTGGGTTAGAGAGTAGGTCTTAGGCCTGTTCCTGAAGCTTTTCATCATCTAGTTGTCTCGGCAAGAGATTCTTTCCGCGCACAAAGGAGGGGCTCGCTCAGGCTCTGTGGTCCCTTGCAAGTGGGATGCGAGGTTGCAGTTGTCCTTCCTCTCGAGGTAAATGGTTTTCTCCCCGACAGGTAACCCTGTCTCTGGTCAGCAGAAATATGTATATATATATATATATATCTCCTGAAGTCATATGCATGTACACATATATGTAGATTGCTAACGTTGAAAACCGTTTACTGGCGGCGTGGTCTAGGGCACTAGTGCGGTAGTTGTCATCTGGCGGGGTATTGCCGGTTTGATCCCTTTTGTTGAACGAATTTTCTTTGAGTGATGCTTATTGCAAATAAGACCATACCGCTGAGAGTCAGCGACCATACTGCGACAAGTACTGTAGGGGAAACCATAGATGTCCTCTTATGTTTTTTTTTTTTGAAAAACGGAAATAAATGAAAATGTTTATTTTTCGTATATTACATATACACATATATCCTCTTATGTTGCTGCTCTAAGCGCTCCTGATATATATGTAAGTGTGGCATATGTAACTAGGAATGCAGGTCAAGCGGATAATATATATAATATATATATAATATATATATATATATATATATATATATATATATATATATATATATAATATATATATATATTATATATATATATATATATATATATATATATTATATATATATATAAATATATATTTATATATACATGTAGATGTAAACGGCTTTCAACGTTGGACGTCTACTTACATGCATGTGCATGCATGCATCTGGCTTCAGGGGCGGACAAAAATAACTACTTGTTTCGAACATCGGAGCACGCTGCGCTCTATGCGGCGTATCGTCCGCGTCCACCGGCGGCTCTCATCGAGCGGATAGTGAATTGTTGCACTCGGCGCGATGCTCTGCTCGATGTCGGCTGCGGCAGCGGTCAGAGTACCGAACTGATGGCTCCGCTCTTTCAGAAGGTCACAGGCATTGACCTATCCCCGGCGCAGATCGAACAAGCAGAGAAAAAGAAAGTCGCAGCCGGCATAAAGAACATCGAGTACAGGTTTGCTTACTATAGTATCCATTGAACTGTATAGATTATATATTATAATGAACACTATTTACCAACTTACGGCGCTTCTACGGTCCTGTGACCCATATCTTAGTACCTAAGACTGTAATTACATAGGTCACATAGTGAAATGTGACGTAGCACTTTAAAAAGGGCTCGGCTGGCCATATAGCACGGACAAAACGAGGCTAAAGAAAGCGCACGTTTGGTAGACAGGTATATAATGGCGGCGTGGTCTAGGGGACTAGTGCGCTAGTCTTGGTTGTCATCTACCAGGGTGTCGCCGGTTTGGTCCCTGGATGGAGGATGAGTTTCAGGCCCGTAGGGGACGAAGCATAGTCTAGAATTAAAATCTAGAATTAAAAACAATCTTCCTAATTTTTTTTATTTGTTCTAGGTAGACAGATATATAGAGTAAGCTAGCCTGTGCTCAATTTATTTGCAAATAAGAGACTACCTATTTAAAAACTACATCATTGATATACATGCATACACTTTATATATATATATATATATATATATATATATATATATATATATATATATATATTCTTCTATATGCTTCTGTTAATATATATATATATATATATATATATATATAAACACATGTATTGTTCATGCTTCTGTTAATATGCATACCCTAAGTAGCCAGTCCTGTATATTTCATTGTACCCAGGGTGGGTTCGGCGTACCCGCTCCCATTTGCGGCCGAGTCCTTCGATGCAATAACGGGTAGCCAGTGCGTACATTGGTTTGACCTCGACCAGTTCTATCCCGAAGCTCTTCGAGTACTTCGGCCGGATGGAATACTGGCGATGTACGGTTATTGCCTGCCTCAACCGAAGAAAAATCTCAGCGCGGTTGATCAACAGGCCGATCAGCGTATGGTAAAGGTAAAGCAAAGTTAATCTCTGCTCACTCTGTAATGATTATACACATGCAGTACAAGTGAACTGGCCCTCATCTATTTCCGTTAAAGACCGGTAAAGTGGTACTTCCTGTATAAAATATAGATAAATGTAATGCGTCAAGAAGCGACCCGTCATATATATATATATATATATATATATATATATATATATATATGTATATTCAAATGCACCTTTATTTTGTCAAAGGGGGGACATTATTTACATTTTACAAACCGCTACCTAGATACATACAATAGTCAGTTTACTGGTGTGCCGACCTTTGCACTGTTAGCGTTTCAAGTTCTCAGTGCCCTCGCCATCCGCCACGAAAACATGTTATTTACACAATCTGTTTTGGCAATTTGTTTTGACGAGATGGTGTTACCGCTTCTAAGATTGCGTAATTGAATGCTTAAATAGTTTGATGTATTTGATGAGTTTATAATACGATTGTACATGCGACAATCCGCCCTGGACTGCAGTTCCCGAATGTGGCTTATCACAATAGAACTTCGGGCAATGTTACACCTTAGTGAGACACGACAAAGGAATCTCCTCTGTACGCTTTCCAATGCTTCAATGTGTTTATCTAAATAAGGCCGCCAAACCTCACAGCAATAGATAAACTTGGGTTCAACCAAACTATTATAAAGCCTTATTAGAGACCATCGTACATTATTATCGTTAAAGACCGGTAAAGTGGTACTTTTTTTAATATATATATATATATATATATATATATATATATATATTTATTCATTGTAATTAATCACCGACGGTGGGAACATGACAATTGGGTCCCTGCGAACGTGTGCACGTTTACGAAGGGTCCAGTGTAGGAACCAACCATCTCTGGAGGGTTCCCCGGACCGAAGCCGCGTTGCCCCGTTGCACATCCAGCGACAGGCGCTGTCTGAGAAATTCGCCCGCTCGCCTATCACCGCTGGCTAGACCTAGTCGCTTCCCGACCTTCTGTAGCAAACCGCGAGTGGACGGGCCCGGCTCGCCAAGTGTCTCGAAGGCAAGTGGGTAGAACCCGTACGGGTACCCGATGTTCTGGTATTTTCTCACCTTGCCTGCCTCGGCGAGAGCTGAAGCATATCCGGCCCGGGCCGCGCCAGCACTAACCATTGAAGGGGTTAATGAGTCAGTAACTGTCGCGTCCCAAACCAGCATGCAACCGCTCTCGAACGGGGTTAAGGTCAGACCGTCGGGTCTCTTTCCGCCTTCCCTATCCAGTCCGACGGGTTCCAGGACGCACGGTAGGCCACTAGAGCGTAGGGCTCTGCTGAAGGTTTCGTTCAGGGCTTGGTGTCGGGCTCGCCTATCTGCGCTGACGATACAGGATAGGCCGTGGCGTTCATCCGGCTGGACGGGGTCACCGCAGACGCAGGTATGAGCGTGCACAAGGTCCGTCCCCAAACGAAGTCCGACCGCGATTCTCACCGACTCGTCATCTAGGAGTGTCCCGATCCGAGCACAGGGTATGGCGTGGAGCCAAACGCCCGCCCCTTTAGAGGAGACGGCGCGCAGCCTGGCCTTATCAGCGTCTGTGGCGCTTTCCGCGATGAGATTTTCAACCCTTTGCTCATGTAAAGCCGCCGACCAATCTTTCTGGCGTCCAGCTTCGGCGGGCTCGTGGCCGCACAGGGCAACTGCTCTACGGCGGCTTGTTTCTAAGCGATCTTCTAGGTCCGTAAGAGCGACTGAATCGAGAAGTGAATTAGCCTGTTGTAAAGACCTGTGGAGGGAAGCTACCAGAGCAACCTCCGATAGGACAATAGCATCAGGCAGCCCTAGACCTCCCCAAAGAACGGGGAGTAGAGCTTGTTGACGTGCTTCTGCCGATAGACTGAGATTCAAAAGAGCCTCAACTGTAGTAAGCACGCTATCGTTTAGTCGCTCAAGGAGTTTCGGAGCAAGCGAGCAGTCTGCACCTCGAAACAGGTGGTTGAGACGTAGGGCCGAAAATAAAGATCTCAGAAGAAAAAGGCCCCGGTGAGATCCTACCAAAGGAATGCGTGACATCGCATGCTCTAGTTTTTCTATCCACCTTTCGAGAGCTGCCGGAACTCCCTCTGGGAATAGGGGGACGCCTAGTAACTCCAGATTCGTGCCAACAGTCCTGCATCCTGGGAGAACCTCTAGCACCTCAGAATCGGTAGCACCTTCTACGACATGAACCTCGCACTTTGCAGGATTTAGGGCCAGGCCACTCCGCTCCGCGAACTCGATGACTCTGTGGAAGTGGTACTTTATTATTTATTTTCATTTTTTATTTAAATAATTTTAGTACTACATAAATCGTGGTACCCGTGCCAAACTATTCGACAGATTAACGAGCGAGTCCATTGTAAGGGTTCTTTTCATCCCTGTGAACAAATGACCGGGCCATCAGTATAGATGTGATTTGAACATCGAAAGGCAATATGATTGCATGGTTTAAAACAAACGCCTCCTCAGTGCTGAAATATCTAGGGCTTCCCCACCGAACTTTGTGGTATCATGGCCGCCGACTCTCAGTGCTATGGTTTATCATCTCTTCTCAAAGAGCATCGCTCCTCTAAGACATCGTCCTGTTAAAAACACTCGTGTTATTCTGCGGGGATTCTGACTCATGCTGAGATGTCTTGCAGTTCTACAAAGACGAGATGGCCCCGTTTTGGCCGGTAGACCGCGCGTGTATGGATGAGCGCTATGCTCCGTTGCCACGACCTCGGGACGGCTTCTCCTTAGTTGAGCACAACCAAGCTATCGTAGAGCGTCTGCCGTCTTCTCTGGATAAGTACATCGCCTATGTGTCTTCATGGTCGTGCTATCGAAAATGCAGAGAAGCTTACCCGAACCGGCCAGACCCTCTGGTTGAAGTTCGTCAGGAGTATGTATCAACTTTCTTACAAACAATCATCATTATAATAGATAAAGGACGCTAATGTCAGAGCAAGTACTTTACGGAGCGAGGTTTTAGTTCACTATTACATGTTTGGCTTAATAAGGTGGGAGGTGCAGCTAGCGGCATACTGTTATACAATAGCAGGTAAATCAGCCCATTTCAGTCATTCACTAAGAACATATTTGATTTTCAGTCTGGCCAAGATATACGGCTTTGGCGAAAGCGATGGACCATTGGATGTAGAAACAACGTTCTTTCTCCTAATGTACAGAAAGAACTGAAGAGCGAGGAATGCGTTTATATATATATATAATTTTTTTGGCAGTCATTTTTTAAATATTTTGTCAGCAGACAATTTATCTGCTTGAGCAGTTGTATAGAAAATCGAACAGTAATAAAAAAAATCGCTAACGTGATTTTAGTATTTTTCTGTAGTCCTCAATTGGTATAATCTTTGCAGGTACCATACTCGTCAAACGCTAATTGCCTGAGCACAGGCCTCCTGGCGCAGTTACGTGGTTAGATAGTCTCATCATATAAATATTATTGTATCAAGAAGCGCTCCTCGTATAAAGGAGCTCTTCGGGATAATATTACAGCAAACAAATGTGTTTTCATACCATATTTAAGAAGGGCCACAAAACATATCGAATTGTTGAAAAGTTACACAACATATCGAATTGTCTGAACTGTTATATCCAAAAGTTATATACAGTCGAATGTGTCTTAAGTTAGCTTAAAAGTTAGCTCGAGAAGTTACATTTGGGTACATAACGAGGCAATGACATTCACGGGTAATATAATGCCCGCTGCTCGCTATAGACGTGAAATCTGCTGGATTACCCAATATTGTGGGTTCGCCAGAGCATAGATTTGAATACAACAATATGTAAATACATTCGCCTAAATTAAAAACTGTACATGTCTTCTAGTATCGCGATAGTCTACGTTGAAAGACGGTAATTATGCAGATGCGTGCCACAAGCTGTACTCTTTTTGCAGTAAAGATTGTACGCTAAGGTTTTGAATGTTCGCCACCATTTCGACCCAGCCGCTATTGTTTGGTATTCATAGAGAACAATAAATGCCTATGTATTGTAATAGTAATTACGATCACAAAATTGCTATTCACAATTCCATTTCTTCACACATTTAGTATCGATAACACCTAAGTACAAAGATTTGGCTCGGCGTCAGGAGCTCGCAAATACAGTTACAAGAATTATATAGAATATAGATATATACAGTATACAAAGTACACAATGATGACATTAAACGAACAAGCTGAAGCGTAGAAACCCAATCTTCCTGCAAACAAGACCGTGGTATCTAGAGCATTCGGTATAACAATATTTGTATCTGCAGTCAACACCGGGGTCGTGGAAGCCTTCTGCACTGCATAAGTGGTGGTGGTATACATAAAATTACTATAATTCATTCAGAACGATGCATACTGTAGTTTGCTGCAGCAGCAGAATAGATCACGCTGCATGCAGTCGAGAGAGACTATGAGAAGGACAGTGTCTCCAGAACTACAGTCAATATCAGTACAGCTGGTGTTGCCATTGGCACCTCTCCAAATACTCCATAGTCGAGGGATGGTCAGGGCCATAGTTGTTTCGTGCAAAATTCCCTCTTTGTTTACGGCTCACCGACGCGGCGCGAACGTTTGTGCTTGAAATAACAAGAGTCTCAAATGTGTGCAACATGACGCTTAAAAATATGCACTATACGAGAAGAGAGGTTCCTCGGCGCTAGTCCTCTCAGGCAGGTATGACAGAGGCCTAGCCTATAACCATCTCTATAGAATATACACGGTGGTTAGCGTGCCATTTAACTACGAGAGGAATATGCATACATTTAAGTGTTAAAACTTAAGTCGTTCGTTTTAAAGTGGTGTGTTAAAAATTAAGTCGTTCGTTTTAAAGTGGTGGAAAGTAAAAGCCGGTGTACCATCTACACTTGAACCGAGAGATTTAGTCTCCGCTAACGAAGAAAGACCTGACCGGGGGGACTATTGCATTATGATCACATGGGAAGTCCTTAGCTTGGGATGCAACGGTTTCGTGCCGTAACTTCCTATTTACACCACAGCTCAGTTGAGCCGTGGTGGGTAGCAAATCACGCCGACGCCAGATAGCTGAATAAATACTCTGGACTGGAAAAAATATCTATTTTTGTGCCTATTTTGTCGTTTTACTTTTCTACCACTTCTGCAGATAATAGAAATTCTGTAGAAAAGTAAAACGACAAAATAACAAAAAAAATGTGAAGCAAAAACAACATAAGGCGAGAAGTACTTCTTGGAATCCAATTAATCCTTTGAAAAAGGGATTGATATCAGAACATGTTGGTACGAACCGAAATGACTTCACTCAGGTTACAAGTACTTCCAACGTCTAAAATGCACCTTTCTCGCCAACGTTCGTTGGAGCACACAGAACTGTCTTATCTCTGCAGCTATAGCATTCGATTCAGCTGCTGCCTCTAAGTGAGTACCGCTATACCTTACTGCAGGTCGAGTGATGAGCCAACCGCCAAAGGGTCAACTGCAAACTGCGTTCCAGTAATTCAATATTAAAGAAAAACTATACAGATATAGTAATACTTTCGCTGCCTCGGACAAAAAGTTTCTGACTTGCAAGCCCTATGAATTGTACCTAAGATCTCCGTGAACAAAGTTTCGAAAATGCGTTGTGATCCTTTCTCCAACAGCGTAACCCTTGGTGCACGCACCCATCATATGGACAAAAATCTCGTGTCCGGAGCAGTATGGGATCTAGTAGTGTAGCCGTCGTCTCTTAGTACGACTTTCTTTCTCCTTCTCAATTTGACCAACTGTATGTTTTACTTTGTGGTAGCTTTTTAATCGAATGATTTCGCATATTATTAAGGCCTCATCGACGCTTGTTTGAGCAGATATTGAGCCGTTTTACGTATTTTGACCTTTTGGTCTCTCTTGCTTCTCTGAATTTTTTCTCTGAATCTTGCGGCATAATCCGTTTTTAAATACAAAACGAAAATTTGCTTTCCTACTTATAGTCATCAAAGCTTACGCTGTTTAGAGCTTTTGTTGCCGATCCAAGGCAAGCATTCACTCGACACCGAGCCAAGTAAATCCTTATGTATATATTCTTTTTTTAGAGCACTAATTGGAAAATGCGGTTGCACACACGTCCACCACAGCGGGAAAGCTTCCTGCAAGACTGGGCCGGTAGTGTGGGGCTCCAACCCACTAAAAACAGTCATGTCCCCGTCCACCGACCCGACTGGGAACTGCTTGCGCATCTCATCAAATAGTCAGGGGAGGCGAGTCTACTACTCCTGGCGGGTGTGTTCCCCGGGGTTCACGGGAAGGGAGCGCCTTAGGTGGCTGGCGCTCATTTTATTCTGTAAAATAGCTTTAAAGACTTTAGCTATGGTGGTTCAGTGAAGGAGCGATTCCGTCCTTTTTTGCAGAGGTCACGTAAGTTAAAAGCCTGTGTATTCATTAGAAGCGGTAGGAGTGCGCGCTGCTTCGTCTATGCTGGACTCTTCAGTGCGCTGTAATCCGGTCTATCGCCGCAGTAAATGCATTTGAGGCTGGGAGCCTTCCCTATCCTGAACAGGTAGGACTGAAAGTTGCCATGGCCTGTCAAGATCTGGGTCATGTAAAAGGTGAGCTCACCACCCGGGCGGTACAGCTAGTCGGAGGGCCAGGCCGGAGCCCCGTAGAGGGCAATTGACTCGGCCGCGGACATGATTATGCGCCGTTTGAATGGCCGTGGTCCATAATTATTTGGCATGAGCCGTGCGAAGTTGTTTGCTTTCTTGATTGCCGTGTCCGTCGCCCGCCGCACGTGTCCAAACACTTAGAAGTGCTTAAAGAGCAGAAACCACAGAAACACCAGCAGTTTAAAATTGCGACTATTTTCTCTGGACTAGCAAATGTAAACTTGCAAACTGCGATGCCTCGAGCACCTAAAGCCTACTGAACCATTATTGATGTCTGGCTATTTCTACCACAAATGCTTGCCTGCTTTGTATTTGAGTTTTCTATAGAAGAGCATTCCACCCTGCTCTACTCAGTAAAGTTCCGACGACCACCACACATGTATATATATATATATATGTATATATATCTACTTAGTGTTAAGAAAACTTCGAAACGCTAAAAAGAATCTCTATCATAAAAACACTACAATCGTTCATCTATATAATATCGTACCATTTGAAAATGTTCATATGCGTTAGCTGTGCAGCCTTTCATGCTCGCATTGGTCTGGAATAGTAATAGTAATTGGAATGGCGAACAATTTTATGACATACTGACAGTCACATACCCGTTACAAACGGCGTGCGTGTCGCTGGGGCGACCCCACTACTCATTCTGTGGTACACCTGACGCCAAAACATGGCACTATTTTGGCACTACCGTTGACTGAACGCACTCACCTTATGAAACTCGAACGTTGACGTATGATTGATCACATTTATTAAATCGGAATGGGGTCTCAGAAGCGTTAAAATACGCTGTCAAAACGAGAAAAAGAGCAGCAGCAACAATAACTGAAAGTGACAATTTATGACGACCGAATTTTGCATAAAGTTGAAAAGCCTGCGTGGCTGCAGCTAGGATCATCATTGACCCTATTTTTTTACATCAGCCCAAGTCTTGCCGTGGTGATTGCAGTGTTGGTGTTCTAAACGATCAGGAACGTAATTTGTCTTCGAATAATTGAAACCACTTATACTCTTCACCGTCAACGCTCCATCGCTACGCCGCGGTATGTGTCCCCGACAGGAGTGAGGGTGTTACTAGGGTTTAGGTTACTGTGACCCTAAATACAATTATATAATGGTGAAAACGGCTATCGAGCGGCCAACTTTATTGAACATACAGCTATGGATCGGCTTTGCCAACAATCGGAGCAGCAGTTGTGTCAATGATCACTAGTTCTAGTGGCATGGGTGCTAATCATAATTCTAAAATAATTAGCGGGCAAGCCGTTATTCAACGTCTATGGGAGCGAGCTGTTACACAGAACATGTGGGTACTCACAGGTTACGGAGAGCCACAAAGCGCTTAAAATTGAACTCTAATTGTTCTACTCAATACGTGAGCTGCTAACTAGTGCCACGTATGTAGTCTGCCCAGAAAAAGAAGTATATATACATATATATATATATATATATATATATATATATATATCCGGCTAGCTCCGCAGACTCGCCATTCACACACGACCTTCACACAGCATAATGGTGACAGGTGCCGGGCTGCAATCTCCTCCATGTATTTGGAGGTGAGGTACGTTCGGCCACTGCCGCTGCTTGTTGCTGTGCGACTTCTTGACTTAGAAATATACCAAAAATGGTAGTATCGAGCTTTTTATCCTGACATATTTTCACTGCGATTGCGAGAGTCCCAGTCATCGTATCGACAAACCAACCATACCTGCGTGTATTGCAGCTAAGCATATTGTCGTGTCCCTGACAAAATGTTGCTTTATTTGAGGGGCATACAACGCTGGTCAGAATAAGCGATATAATCGTTTAAAAGAGAATTTGCAAAAAAAATTATTTTATTTGCTTTCACGTCCAATATCTTAAATCATAACCCTCCGACCATTCACAGCGCTCAAATCTAACACATTCCGGCATCTCATAGCGATAATTTTGGTACCAAATCTATGGCGCATCTATCCGTGCTTGCGGAGTAATTAAGATTTTTCAGAGGGCACGCCAAGATTGAGTCCATGCACAAATAACCTACTACATCAAATCAATGACCCGTCATAGCTCTAGAAGCACATACAACTATCTATTATTTTACAATAGCTGCTCAATGGTGCCTCCGCAAACCATTCGGTAGCGTTTGCTGAGATTTCGCTGGACGTCTTGGAGTATACCAAGCATTGCTCAAGCGGCCTCAGCAGCGAAGATAATCTTGGCGATCACATAACCATGGCTCCTCACGGGACTCGACCGGAGTTTCGTGGACGAGAGCCTTTAGGTAACCCCAAAGAAAAAAGACATTTGTTAATTTAGGTGATCGCGGTGGCTAAGCTATTGGCCCGCCTCGGCTAATCCACCGATTTTCGAATGTCACGTTGAGGTAATCGCGCACCGCAGGGGTGGACTGCAGTGGCGCTCCGTGGTGCGGGAACCACATCCTTTTGCGCATACCTTCTGGAACGTTTTCCAACAGTCCTGGGAATGTTTTACTCACGAATGTATGGCATGCTTCCGCATTTAACCTGTTAGCAAGTATGTGTGGGCCTTTGTAGTGGATATATTGGACGTGGAAGCAAATAAAATATTTATTTTTTGCGAATTCTCCTTTAAGCGACCATGGCGTTTCTTCTAGCCGGCGTTGTATGTTCAACAACGCCGGCTTGTTTATGCATAAGAGGACTGATTGCCTCGTAATCGCACATCCGGTTTTCCTATGGCGGGCAACAACACCATTGTGTGTCACTATATATATAGCAACAACACCATTGTGTGTCACTATATATATATATATATATATATATATATATCTGGCTAAAAGCTTTGCCGTTTTGGCGCGTAACTTTTATGGGGGTGCAATGTATCGGTTATGGCTGTGTAGATGCGTGAGCGATACAAACTCTTCATCTCCTTCTCCCTTGACAGACAGCGATATCTGTCGGTGGCCATGTCGGGATCGCCCTCTCTCCAAGCTGCTGCCCTCTCTCCGAGCTGCCTCCTGCTGGCATCGAGAGTTGCTAGGAGGTGTACCAACAACACACACAGTGGCCGTCCGGCCGTCTCCGCTGCTGTCGGTCGTCTCTGGGTCTCCTGGCCGTACGTGGTGCCGCCCGTGTTTGTGCTTACTGAGAAGAATGATGACAACGAGATTACCCGATGCCGGCACGGCTGGCACCGCGGGCGGTATGTTTAGTTGTTCCAGTAGGCTAGTAGTGCACTCGATTGTGCATCCTAGAATAGAGTGTGCTTAACGTTGTGTTTTTTTCATCTTTGATAGGTCTACCGTACTGTTCCTTAATCTATACGAGTAGTACGAAATGATATAGAACGATAGCGTACTCGCTATTTTAGCTACTGCTGCTGCTGCGGTTGTCGGAAAGTAGTTTTTTTTTCGATATAAACAGATAGAGCCGATGCCATTCCGTACGATGCTATCGTTGAAGAGTGAGGTTCAACCTCAAGCCTACTGTGCTGCTATGCAGGAATGTCGCCGCAACGTTTTCACATGATTACTTTTAAAATAATATAAAGTATTTCTTTCGACAACTAAATCAAAATGACTTACAGATTTACTTTTCTTTCTTCATATGCTCAGTGCTTAGCTCTCGTTTACTGCTTGGGTTGCTGAGGTGGAGTTCAGTTGTGCACATTTTAGCATGATGTAGTATCTATCTATCTATGTCAGCAAGTAGTGCCGCTATAGAGCTTCCACGCACAAAAACGGAAGTCGATTTTGATTTTGGTAGTGTAGAGATCATATGGTTCCCTTTGAATTCAGGGTATAGATCACCAGGTGATTACTGGTAGATCGCAGCGACCCAGGCTATGTCTCTAAAGGCACAGGATTTCCTATGGATACATCTGCATGCAAATTGCCGTGTCGCAGGATTGTGCCTACTTTAGTTCTCTAATCCGTTTGAGATACACGAACGGTGACAATTTTGCATTTGCCTGCACTAACAGAAAGACCTCTTTGCTGGCCGGTCGTAAAGGTATTATTAGGTGCTAACAATGCAGGACTCGACGCGTCTCCCTGTTGCGCTTCGTTCCAAGAGTGAATAGAGCCATCAGTTTTCTCAAGATAATAACAAGGGCTTTTTGTAATGTGCCCCTAGGAAATATCTTGTTGCAACGAATACCTATATATATATATATATATATATATATATATATATATATATATATATATATGTGGTTATAGAAACATCTTTTAAATACAAATATATTGTAAAGTATGTATATATATATATATATATGTGTTTATAGGAAACATCTTTTAAATTGCAAATATATTGTAAATAATGTATATATATATATATAGGGCGGATCGGACAGTTCTGACATAAACATACATATATTTAACGTTTCCATCAAAATAAGTCATCCCGCGCTGCAATGCACTTGTGCCACCATCTTTCACACTGTCCGAAACATTTTTTAAAAGCGCTTTTTGGAATCGAGTCGAGTTGTATCGGGGAATGTATTGTTATCTCCTCTAGAGCACAGCTGGGGGGATTAGGGTTTGGTGTCGATGTCATAATCATATACCCATGACTTGTGTCCTGTAATAACTCTCTAAAACAGTCCAGAGTCTTCTGCGACTGCCTGAAGGTTCAATTCGGTCATTTCCCGACCGGCGCTCATTTGCTGGACACTAAAACATTTTTAAATGAACTACCCGGTCTGTCTTCTGACGCATACAACATTGGCCAATGCTGTCACAGCTGATTCATAAGATGTCTCCCATTTCTTTTGCTATTACACAGAGAACTTAATGCCGATTCATTGTTCCTCCATTTTCGACTCCTTAAAATTAATTTTCTTCACTTCTCTGAACCAAACTCAAACAATCAGAGCCACCCCCGATTGGCGCTTCTAAGCAAAACAAATCTCTCTCTCTCTCTCTATATATATATATATATATATATATATATATATATATATAATCTGTTTTTCAATGTTAACCGTTGATATTCCCGTTTTTGGCTTCAGAAGGCGGTGAGGACAAGAAGAAATACTACTTAATAACATCGGAGCACGCCGCGCTCTATGCGACGTATCGTCCGCGCCCACCGGCGTCTCTGATCGAGCGGATAGCGAATTGTTGCACTCGGCGCGATGCTCTGCTCGATGTCGGCTGCGGCAGCGGTCAGAGTACCGAACCGATGGCTCCGCTCTTTCAGAAGGTCACAGGCATTGACCTATCCGAGGCGCAGATCGAACAGGCGGAGAAAAACAGAGTTGCAGCCGGCTTGAAAAACATCGAGTACAGGTTTGCTTATTATAGTTTTCATGAGCTGTATGGATCATATCTATAAATCTAGAACACTATTTAATCATTTGATTCGGATTACATCACAAAAGGCGCGGTGCTTCTACGGTCCTGTGACCCAGATCTTGGCATTTATTACTGACTGTAATTACATATGTGACCCGAAGAAGGACCCGGCTGGCCATTTAGGAGACGATATGTAGACAGATATGTAGAGTAAGCTAGCCTGTGCTCAATTTAATTGCAACTAAGAGACTACCTATTTAAAAAGTAGATCATTGATATACATACACTATATATATATAATATATATATATATATATATAATATACGAAAACATGTACTGTGCGTCCTTTGTTAATAGGGGAATGTCTTTCCTAAGTAGCCAGTCCTGCATTATTATTTCATTGTATCCAGGGTGGGCTCGGCGTACCCGCTCCCATTTGAGCCCGAGTCCTTCGATGCGATAACGGGTAGCCAGTGCGTACATTGGTTGGACCTCGACCAGTTCTATCCCGAAGCCCTTCGAGTACTTCGGCCGGGTGGAATAATTGGCGATGTACGGTTATTGTCTGCCTCAATTGAAGAAGGATTTAAGCTTGGTTGATCAACAGGCCGATCAGCGTCTGGTAAAGGTAAAGCAAAGTTAATCGCACTGCCTATATACACAAGCAATACAAGTGAACCTCAGCTATTTCCGTTAAAGACCCGTAAAGTAGTACCGCCTGTATAAAAGGCAGATAATGTTATGCGTCTACCTTATTCGACCGGCAATCGATATACAAGTCCACATATATTATATATATATATATATATATATATATATACATACATACATATTGAAGTCAGGTTATATACGAGTATATGGTGGCTAGTCATGGTGTCATCTCTACCGTGATGTCGTGGGTTCCATCCCTGTTGTTGATCGAATTTTCATGAGCGCTGCTCACTGATAACAGATGCTAACAGTACCGCTGAGAGTCAGCGACCATGCTTCCACAAGGACGGTTGGCAACTCTAAATATCTCAACATGTCCATGCTTATGCTACCAAGACAGTTATGAATCATGCTGCGATTGCTCTCGCTACTCACCGTGGAGTGGAAAAAATAAGAGGCCGCACCGGACTATGGCACATGTAAGAGCTCTTCACGTGAATCACGTGAGGGCTATCGATTGCTCAGGACGCGACAGTTTTATTTATTCGCACTTTCATTCAGATAGAAATTAACTTTCTCAGAAATTATAACTGTCTTCACAAATCGCTATTACCCTGCATAATCTCGGACAGCACCAATCAATACAGTTTAGCCGCTGCTTACAATCCGTAGGCTTGAGTTCTTACGTCAGCTGAATCTTATATGGATGCATTGCTAGCTCGAACCTCAAAATGCATCGGGTTAAAATGAGCAGAAGACTCAGATGTTGGGCAGCACTTTGAGTCTATGTTGTTCTACGCTATCGACCACAGCGAAAACACTTTAGGTCAAACGAGCACTCTCTCAGTGGCAATGTACTGACCTGTCCTCTGAACTTTTGCACAAGTTTATGGTTGATGGTTTTCTCACCGGGCCGGCTATCTAGACCATAAGCAGCACGGGAAGCTCAACGACATGTATAGAGCCTGTATAGAGTTTCCATTTTGATGATACATTTTCAGTCTGTATGCTTCCAACCGCTGGGTAGCGTTCCATTTTGGATTTGTCAGCCCACCTGCGATTTGTTCAAAAATATAGCATACTGCGCAGAAAGCAAATATCAGCGAATTTTTTTGCTTCAATGTGGGAGAATATCCTGTGTGTAAGCGACAGGGATCATATGCGCAGGGATCAAAGCGCAGGTATCCTGTCGTGAATTTCCATCGAAGACGGCTGGTTGTGTTCTTTTTGCGTAGAGCGACTCTGGCATAATCCGTTTTCTGATGAGCAGATATATATATATATATATATATATATAATATATATATGAAGATCGCTCTATTTAGAGGAATCCACAGGAGGCAAGCGCGTGTTCTTCGCAAGGATCGTATGCTACTTTTATGGTCAAAGTCAGGCGAATCAGCTCCTGCAGTATAACAGTCTTACATGAATTCCCACCTCAGGTATCATGTTGTGATGGTCCCCGAATTGTTGATGGCCTCTACCAAGGGCAGGTTCTGTGTTTCAAAATGTGTCATAATGTGTAACCTTGGATGATCAGCATGTTCAAAAAGGTTCCGTACGCACAAGTATGTGGTAGCGTCTAATACCATATTCCCAACAGAACCTACAAACGTCACGGTAAAACAGTTCGGCATCGTACATTATCAAATGGTGGTACCCATGCCAAATTATTCGACAGATTAACAAGCGAGTCCATTGCAAGGGTTCTTTTCATCCCTGTGAACAAATGACCGGGCCATCAGTAGAGTTCTCAACTACAAATATTAAACTTCATTAAAAGCAGCAGATGTGATTTGGCTGAACATAGAAGTTATATGATTGCATGGTTTAAATCAAACGCAACTGGCTTTCCTCCACGACCCATACGAGCATGGGTCGCCATGAGGCGTACATACATTATACTTGTATACCCTCAATAAGCCGGGGCCGGACATGTTGAAACAGCTAGGGCGTCCCCCCGAACTTTGTGGCATCATGGCCGCCGACTCAGTGATATGGTTTTCATCTCTTCTCAAAAAGCATCGCTCCTCTAAGACATCATCATGTTAAAACACTCTGCCGTGTTCTTCTACCGGGATTCTGACTCATGCTGAGTTGTCTTGCAGTTCTACAAGACGAGATGGCCCCGTTTTGGGCGGTGGACCGCGCGTGTATCGAAGCGCTATGCTCCGTTGCCCCGACCTCGAGACGGTTTTTCCTTAGTTGAGCACAACCCAGATATCGTGGAACGCATGCCGTCTTCTCTGGATAGGTACATCGCCTATGTGTCTTCATGGTCGTGCTATCGAAAATGCAGAGAAGCTTACCCGGACCGGCCAGACCCTCTGGTTGAACTTCGTCAAGAGTATGTATCAACCTTCTAACAACAATCATCATTATAATAGGCAAAGGACGCTAATGTCCGAGCAGGCACTTACGGAGCGAGGTTTTAGTTAACTATTAAATCTTTGGCTTAATAAGGTGGGGGTGCAGCTAGCGGCATACTGTTAGTACAATAGCAGGTAAATCAGCCCATTTCAGTCATTCACTAAGAAGATATTTGATTTTCAGTCTGGCCAAGATATACGGCTTTGGCGAAAGCGATGGACCATTGGATGTAGAAACTACGTTCTTTCTCCTAATGTATAGAAAGAAACTGAAGGACGAGGAATATATATATATATATATATATATATATATATATTATGCAGTTATTCTTAAATATTTTGTCAACAACAATATATCTGCTTGAGCAGTTATATAGAAAATCGAACAGTAATAAAAAAAGTCGCTAACGTGCTTTTTATCTTTTTCTGTAGTCCTCAGGTATAATCTTTGCAGGTACCATACTCTTCAACGCCCTTGTATGAGCCCAGGCCTCCTGACGCAGTACGAAGTTAGATAGTCTTATCATATAAATTATTGTATCAAGAAGCGCTCCTCGTATAATAGAGCTCCTCGGGACGATATCAACGCAAATCAATTTGTTTTCATAGAATATTTTAGAAGGGCCGCAAACTATCGATTTATTGAAGAGTTTATCACATAATGATTAAAAAGTTACACAACATATTAAATTGTCCAAACGGTTACATCGAACAGTTTTATACAGTCAAACATACATTAAGAAAAGTTAGCTCTAAAGTTACATTTGTTTACAAAGCGAGGCAATGACATTTTCGGGTAATATAATGCACTTTTTTTAATTTTTTTATTTTGGAGGTTTTGGAAATGCTAATGCACATGCGTCACGAGCATTACTAGTGCTCTTGGTTTAGTCTGTCCCACACTAGCATGCATACTAGTATGGGACTCACAAACCCACTAAAACCGTGTTCCTCCCCACCTCCGCAGGCTCAGCATTGCTTTGACATTACTTCGAAAATATAACGCATTCTACTCGCTATACACGTGAAATCAGCTGGATTAACCGATATTGTGGGTCGCCAGATCATATATTTGAATACAATATGTAGATT
>QVRM01003440.1:0-54515 GCA_003439945.1 Dermanyssus gallinae
GCGCTTTTAGAACCAGCTCGCTCTTAGAACCAGCTTGTTCTAAGAACCGAGTCGTTCTAAGACCAGCTCATTCTTTAAACCAGCTTGTTCTAAGATCCGGGTCGTTCTTAGAACCAGCTCGTTTTTAGAACCAGCTTGTTCTTAGAACCAGTTCGCTCTTAGAACCAGTTCGTTTTTAGAACCAGTTTGTTCTTAAAACCAGCTCGTTCTTAGAACCAGCTTGTTTTTAGAACCAGCTCGTTTTTAGAACCAGCTCGTTTTTAGACCAGCTCATTCTTAAAACCAGCTGACTTAGAACCAGCTTACTTTTACAACCAGCTCGTTCTTAGAACCAGCTCGCTTTTAGAACCAGTTCGTTCTTAGAACCAGCTGTTCTAGGAACCAGCTCGATCTAGGAACCAGCTCGTTCTAGAAACCGGGTCGTTCTAGGAACGGGTCGTTCTAGGAACCGGGTCGTTCTAGGAACCAGCTCGTTCCAGGAACCGGGTCGTTCTTAGAACCAGCTCGTTTTAAGAACCGGGTCGTTCTTAGAACCAGCTCGTTCTCAGAACCAGCTCGTTCTTAGAACCAGCTCGTTCTTAGAACCAGCTCGTTCTTAAAACCAGTTTGTTCTTAGAACCAGCTCGTTCTTAGAACCAGTTCGTTCTTAGAACCAGCTCGTTCTTAGAACCAGTTCGTTTTTAGAACCAGCTCGTTTTTAGAACCAGCTAGTTCTTAGAACCAGCTCACTAATAGAACCAGCTCATTCTTAGAACCAGCTCGTTCTTAAAACCGGGTCGTTCTTAGAACCAGCTCGTTGTAAGAACCGGGTCGTTCATAGAACCGGGTCGTTCTAAGAACCAGTTCGTTCTTATAATTAGCTCGTTTTAGGAACCGGATCATTCTAAGAACCAGCTCGTTCTAAGAACCAGCTCGTTCTTAAAACCAGCTCGTTCTCAGAACCAGCTCGTTCTAAGAACCAGCTCGTTCTAAAAACCAGCTCGTTCTTAGAACTGGCTCGTTCTAAAGCCAGCTCGTTCTTAAAACTGGGTCGTTCTAAGAACCAGCTCGTTCTTAGAGCTAGGTCGTTCTAAGAACCAGCTCGTTCTTAGAGATGGGTCGTTCTAAGAACCAGCTTGTTCTTAAAACTAGCTCGTTCTTAGAACCAGTTTGTTCTTAGAACCAGCTCCTTCTAAGAACCAGCTCGTTCTAAAAACCATCTCGTTCTACAAACCAGCTCGTTTTATAAACCAGCTCGTTCTATAAACCAGCTCGTACTTATAACCAGCTCGTTCTAAAAACCAGCTCGTACTTAGAACCAGCTCGTTCTAAAAACCAGCTCGCTCTTAGAACCAGCTCGCTCTTAGAACCAGCTCGCTCTTAGAACCAGCTCGTTCTTAGAACCAGCTTGTTCTTAGAACCAGCTCGCTCTTAGAACCAGCTCGCTCTTAGAACCAGCTCGTTCTTAGAACCAGCTCGTTCTTAGAACCAGCTTGTTCTTAGAACCAGCTCGCTCTTAGAACCAGCTCGCTCTTAGAACCAGCTCGTTCTTAGAACCAGCTCGTTCTTAGAACCAGTTCATTCTAAAAAGCAGTTCATTCTAAAAAGCAGTTCGTTCTTAGAACTAGCTCGTTCTAAAAACCAGCTCGTTCTTAGAACCAGCTCGTTCTAAAAACCAGGTCGCTCTTAAAACCAAATCGCTCTTGGAACCAGTTCGTTGATTAGAGCCAGCTCGTTCTTAGAACCAGCTCGTTCTTAGAACCAGTTCGTTCTTAGAACCAGCTCGTTCTTAGAACCAGCTCGTTCTTAGAACCAGCTCGTTTTTAGAACCAGCTCGCTCTTAGAACTAGCTCGCTCTAGTATTAGCTCGTTCTTAGAACTGGGTCGTTCTAAGAACTGGATCGTTCTAATAACTGGGTCGTTCTAAGAACCGGGTCGTTCAAAGAACCGAGTCGTTCTAAGAACCAGCTCATTCTTAGAACCAAGTCGTTCTAAAAACCAGCTTGTTCTTATAACTGGGTCGTTCTTAGAACCGGGTCGTTCTAAAAACCAGCTTGCTCTGGAACCGAGTTGCTTTTGAGACCCGGGTCGTTCTAAGAACCAGCTCGTTCTTAGAACCGGGTCGTTCTTAGAACCGGGTCGTTCTAAGAACCAGTTCGTTCTAACAACCAGTTTGTCCTAAGAACCAGTTTTTTCTTAGAACCGGGTCGTTTTTAGAACCAGCTCGCTCTTAGAACCAGTTCGCTCTTAGAACCAGCTCGCTCTTAGAACCAGCTCGTTCTTAGAACCAGCTTGTTCTTAGAACCAGCTCGCTCTTAGAACCCGCTCGCTCTTAGAACCAGCTCGTTCTTAGAACCAGCTCGTTCTTAGAACCAGCTCGTTCTTAGAACTAGCTCGTTCTTAGAACCAGTTCATTCTAAAAAGCAGTTCGTTCTTAGAACTAGCTCGTTCTAAAAACCAGCTCGTTCTTAGAACCAGCTTGTTTTTAGAACCAGCTCGTTTTTAGAACCAGCTCATTCTTAGAACCAGCTGACTTAGAACCAGCTTACTTTTACAACCAGCTCGTTCTTAGAACCAGCTCGTTCTTAAACCAGCTCGCTTTTAGAACCAGTTCGTTTCTAGAACCAGTTCGTTCTTAGAACCAGCTCTTCTAGGAACCAGCTCGATCTAGGAACCAGCTCGTTCTAGAAACCGGGTCGTTCTAGGAACCGGGTCGTTCTAGGAACCAGCTCGTTCCAGGAACCGGGTCGTTCTTAAAACCAGCTCGTTTTAAGAACCGGGTCGTTCTTAGAACCAGCTCGTTCTCAGAACCAGCTCGTTCTTAGAACCAGCTCGTTCTTAGAACCAGCTCGTTCTTAAAACCAGTTTGTTCTTAGAACCAGCTCGTTCTTAGAACCAGTTCGTTCTTAGAACCAGCTCGTTCTTAGAACCAGTTCGTTTTTAGAACCAGCTCGTTTTTAGAACCAGCTAGTTCTTAGAACCAGCTCATTAATAGAACCAGCTCATTCTTAGAACCAGCTCGTTCTTAAAACCGGGTCGTTCTTAGAACCAGCTCGTTGTAAGAACCGGGTCGTTCTAAGAACCAGTTCGTTCTTATAATTAGCTCGTTTTAGGAACCGGATCATTCTAAGAACCAGCTCGTTCTAAGAACCAGCTCGTTCTTAAAACCAGCTCGTTCTCAGAACCAGCTCGTTCTAAGAACCAGCTCGTTCTTAGAACTGGCTCGTTCTAAAAACCAGCTCGTTCTTAGAACTGGCTCGTTCTAAAGCCAGCTCGTTCTTAAAACTGGGTCGTTCTAAGAACCAGCTCGTTCTTAGAGCTAGGTCGTTCTAAGAACCAGCTCGTTCTTAGAGATGGGTCGTTCTAAGAACCAGCTTGTTCTTAAAACTAGCTCGTTCTTAGAACCAGTTTGTTCTTAGAACCAGCTCCTTCTAAGAACCAGCTCGTTCTAAAAACCATCTCGTTCTACAAACCAGCTCGTTTTATAAACCAGCTCGTTCTATAAACCAGCTCGTACTTATAACCAGCTCGTTCTAAAAACCAGCTCGTTCTAAAAACCAGCTCGTACTTAGAACCAGCTCGTTCTAAAAACCAGCTCGCTCTTAGAACCAGCTCGCTCTTAGAACCAGCTCGCTCTTAGAACCAGCTCGTTCTTAGAACCAGCTTGTTCTTAGAACCAGCTCGCTCTTAGAACCAGCTCGCTCTTAGAACCAGCTCGTTCTTAGAACCAGCTCGTTCTTAGAACCAGCTCGTTCTTAGAACTAGCTCGTTCTTAGAACCAGTTCATTCTAAAAAGCAGTTCGTTCTTAGAACTAGCTCGTTCTAAAAACCAGCTCGTTCTTAGAACCAGCTCGTTCTAAAAACCAGGTCGCTCGTAAAACCAAATCGCTCTTGGAACCAGTTCGTTGATTAGAGCCAGCTCGTTCTTAGAACCAGCTCGTTCTTAGAACCAGTTCGTTCTTAGAACCAGCTCGTTCTTAGGAACCAGCTCGTTCTTAGAACCAGCTCGTTCTTAGAACCAGCTCGTTTTTAGAACCAGCTCGCTCTTAGAACTAGCTCGCTCTAGTATTAGCTCGTTCTTAGAACTGGGTCGTTCTAAGAACTGGATCGTTCTAATAACTGGGTCGTTCTAAGAACCGGGTCGTTCAAAGAACCGAGTCGTTCTAAGAACCAGCTCATTCTTAGAACCAAGTCGTTCTAAAAACCAGCTTGTTCTTATAACTGGGTCGTTCTTAGAACCGGGTCGTTCTAAAAACCAGCTCGCTCTGGAACCGAGTTGTTTTGAGACCCGGGTCGTTCTAAGAACCAGCTCGTT
This sequence comes from Dermanyssus gallinae, assembly GCA_003439945.1. NCBI lineage: Eukaryota > Metazoa > Arthropoda > Arachnida > Mesostigmata > Dermanyssidae > Dermanyssus > Dermanyssus gallinae. The sequence goes on from QVRM01003440.1 coordinate 4,295, forward strand.
CTTAGAACCGGGTCGTTCTTAGAACCGGGTCGTTCTAAGAACCAGTTCGTTCAAAGTTCTAACAGTTTTTCTTAGAACCGGGTCGTTTTTAGAACCAGTTCATTCTTAGAACCAGCTCGCTCGTAGAACCAGCTTGTTCTTAAAATCACCTCGTTCTTAGAACAAGTTCGTTCCTAGAACCAGTTCGTTCTTAGAACCTCTTCGTTCTTAGAACCAGCTTGTTCTTACAACCAGCTTGTTTTTAGAACCAGCTCGTTCTTACAACCAGCTTGTTTTTAGAACCAGCTCGTTCTTAGAATCAGCTCGTTCTAAAAACCAGCGCGCTTTTAGAACCAGCTCGCTCTTAGAACCAGCTTGTTCTAAGAACCGAGTCGTTCTAAGACCAGCTCATTCTTTAAACCAGCTTGTTCTAAGATCCGGGTCGTTCTTAGAACCAGCTCGTTTTTAGAACCAGCTTGTTCTTAGAACCAGTTCGCTCTTAGAACCAGTTCGTTTTTAGAACCAGTTCGTTCTTAAAACCAGCTCGTTCTTAGAACCAGCTTGTTTTTAGAACCAGCTCGTTTTTAGAACCAGCTCGTTTTTAGAACCAGCTCATTCTTAGAACCAGCTGACTTAGAACCAGCTTACTTTTACAACCAGCTCGTTCTTAGAACCAGCTCGCTTTTAGAACCAGTTCGTTCTTAGAACCAGCTGTTCTAGGAACCAGCTCGATCTAGGAACCAGCTCGTTCTAGAAACCGGGTCGTTCTAGGAACCGGGTCGTTCTAGGAACCAGCTCGTTCCAGGAACCGGGTCGTTCTTAGAACCAGCTCGTTTTAAGAACCGGGTCGTTCTTAGAACCAGCTCGTTCTCAGAACCAGCTCGTTCTTAGAACCAGCTCGTTCTTAGAACCAGCTCGTTCTTAAACCAGTTTGTTCTTAGACCAGCTCGTTCTTAGAACCAGTTCGTTCTTAGAACCAGCTCGTTCTTAGAACCAGTTCGTTTTTAGAACCAGCTCGTTTTTAGAACCAGCTAGTTCTTAGAACCAGCTCATTAATAGAACCAGCTCATTCTTAGAACCAGCTCGTTCTTAAAACCGGGTCGTTCTTAGAACCAGCTCGTTGTAAGAACCGGGTCGTTCATAGAACCGGGTCGTTCTAAGAACCAGTTCGTTCTTATAATTAGCTCGTTTTAGGAACCGGATCATTCTAAGAACCAGCTCGTTCTAAGAACCAGCTCGTTCTAAAAACCAGCTCGTTCTTAGAACTGGCTCGTTCTAAAGCCAGCTCGTTCTTAAAACTGGGTCGTTCTAAGAACCAGCTCGTTCTTAGAGCTAGGTCGTTCTAAGAACCAGCTCGTTCTTAGAGATGGGTCGTTCTAAGAACCAGCTTGTTCTTAAAACTAGCTCGTTCTTAGAACCAGTTTGTTCTTAGAACCAGCTCCTTCTAAGAACCAGCTCGTTCTAAAAACCATCTCGTTCTACAAACCAGCTCGTTTTATAAACCAGCTCGTTCTATAAACCAGCTCGTACTTATAACCAGCTCGTTCTAAAAACCAGCTCGTACTTAGAACCAGCTCGTTCTAAAAACCAGCTCGCTCTTAGAACCAGCTCGCTCTTAGAAGCAGCTCGCTCTTAGAACCAGCTCGTTCTTAGAACCAGCTTGTTCTTAGAACCAGCTCGCTCTTAGAACCAGCTCGCTCTTAGAACCAGCTCGCTCTTAGAACCAGCTCGTTCTTAGAACCAGCTCGTTCTTAGAACCAGCTTGTTCTTAGAACCAGCTCGCTCTTAGAACCAGCTCGCTCTTAGAACCAGCTCGTTCTTAGAACCAGCTCGTTCTTAGAACCAGCTCGTTCTTAGAACCAGTTCATTCTAAAAAGCAGTTCATTCTAAAAAGCAGTTCGTTCTTAGAACTAGCTCGTTCTAAAAACCAGCTCGTTCTTAGAACCAGCTCGTTCTAAAAACCAGGCTCGCTCTTAAACCAACTCGCTCTTGAAACCAGTTCGTTGATTAGAGCCAGCTCGTTCTTAGAACCAGCTTCGTTCTTAGAACCAGTTCGTTCTTAGAACCAGCTCGTTCTTAGAACCAGCTCGTTCTTAGAACCAGCTCGTTTTTAGAACCAGCTCGCTCTTAGAACTAGCTCGCTCTAGTATTAGCTCGTTCTTAGAACTGGGTCGTTCTAAGAACTGGATCGTTCTAATAACTGGGTCGTTCTAAGAACCGGGTCGTTCAAAGAACCGAGTCGTTCTAAGAACCAGCTCATTCTTAGAACCAAGTCGTTCTAAAAACCAGCTTGTTCTTATAACTGGGTCGTTCTTAGAACCGGGTCGTTCTAAAAACCAGCTTGCTCTGGAACCGAGTTGTTTTGAGACCCGGGTCGTTCTAAGAACCAGCTCGTTCTTAGAACCGGGTCGTTCTTAGAACCGGGTCGTTCTAAGAACCAGTTCGTTCTAACAACCAGTTTGTCCTAAGAACCAGTTTTTTCTTAGAACCGGGTCGTTTTTAGAACCAGTTCATTCTTAGAACCAGCTCGCTCGTAGAACCAGCTTGTTCTTAAAATCACCTCGTTCTTACAACAAGTTCGTTCCTAGAACCAGTTCGTTCTTAGAACCTCTTCGTTCTTAGAACCTCTTCGTTCTTAGAACCTGCTCGTTTTTAGAACCAGCTCGTTCTTAGAACCAGCTCGTTCTTAGAATCAGCTCGTCCTAAAAACCAGCGCGCTTTTAGAACCAGCTCGCTCTTAAAACCAGCTCGTTCTTAGAACCAGCTCATTCTAAAAACCGGGTCGTTCTAGGAACCGGGTCGTTCTAATAACCGGGTCGTTTTAGGAACCGGGTCGTTCTAAAAACCAGTTCGTTCATAAAACAGAGTCGTTCTAAGAAGCGGGTCGTTTTTAGAACCAGCTCGTTATTATAACCAGCTCGTTCATATAATCAGCTCGTTCTAAGAACCAGCTCGTTTTTAGAACCGAGTCGTTATTACAACCGGGTCGTTCTAAAAACCAGCTCGTTCTTTGACCCGGTTCTAAGAACGAATCGGTTCTAAGAATGAGCTGGTTCAAAGAACCAGCTCGTTCCTATAACCAGCTTGTTCTTAGAACCACCTTGTGCTTAGAACCAGCTCGTGCTCAGATCCACCTCCTTCTTAGAACCAACTCGTTCTAAAAAAGAACGAGTTGGTTCTAAAAACAAGCTGGTTGTAAGAACGAGCTGGTTCTAAAAACAAGCTGGTTGTAAGAACGAGCTGGTTCTAAAAACAAGCTAGTTGTAAGAACAAGCTGGTTCTAAGAAACGAGCTGGTTTTAAGAAACGAGCTGGTTCTAAGAAACGAAATGGTTCTAAGGAACGAGCTGGTTCTAGGAACGAGCTGGTTCTAAGAACGAGCTAGTTCTAAGAAACGAGCTGGTTTTAAGAACAAGCTAGTTCTAAGAAACGAGCTGGTTTTAAAAAACAAGCTGGCACTAAGAACGAGTTGGTTCTAAGAAACGAGCTGGTTCTAAGAAACGAGCTGGTTCGAAGAAACGAGCTGGTTCTAAGAAACGAGCTGGTTCGAAGAAACGAGCTGGTTCTAAGAAACGAGCTGGTTATGAGAACAAACTGGTTCTAAGAAACGAGCTGGTTCTAAGAAACGAGCTGGTTCCAAGAAACGAGCTGGTTCTAAGAACGAGCTCGTTATGAGAACGAGCTGGTTATAAGAATAAGCTGGTTGTAAGAACGAGCTGGTTCTAAGAAACGAGCTGGCTCTAAGGACAAGCTGGTTTTAAAAACGAACTGGTTCTAAGAAAATGAGTTGGTTCTTAGAAACGAGCTGGTTCTCAGAACGAGCTGGTTCTAAGAAACGAGCTGGTTCTAAGAAACGAGCTGGTTCTAAGAAACGAGCTGGTTCTAAGAAACGAGCTGGTTCTAAGAAACGAGCTGGTTCTAAGAAACGAGCTGGTTCTAAGAAACGAGCTGGTATTAAGAAATAAGCTGGTTTTAAGAAACGAGCTGGTTCTAAGAAACGAGCTGGTTCTAAGAAACAAGCTGGTTCTAAGAAACGAGCTGGTTTTAAGAAACGAGCTGGTTCTAAGAAACGAGCTGGTTGCTGGTCCTTAGAAACGCCGTCGTCTTACACGACTCTCAGGTGTATCATTTTTGTTTGTTCCTGCATTTGCACATCCTCTCTTGTCGTGCGTCTACCATGTGGCTCTTCTTTTTTAAGATTTCGTCCGCGTGTGAGTAGACCTAAGGGTTGTCTCAGTGCTGTGTTTATAAACCCTATGCACCGCGTAGTCACATTAGTTACACATCCGTGCTGACTTGACGCGATACAGCACGGTAGAAATTGCCGTGACTAGCGAGTAAGATGGAGCGGAGACAGATGGGCGTGGCGGCAGCTTCCCCTGCATTTGCTTGCTGTTAGACTTAACTGACCACTTAATTTCCGCTCAGTGCTTGCAGCTCCGCAGCGCAGACGCACAGAACGCTTTTAACGCCTTTCGAACTCTACTTCTAGCACGGATGCCTTGCATTTTAAAGAAAAGGAATGCTGGCAGTAAATAGCTGTATTGTCTTGTATTTGACAGTCACAATGTCTGCGATATGTTTGTTGCAATTCTCTCAACCTGTTCTTTCATGGACTTGTTGGATCTGCACGACTTATGTTACACAGTTGGGACCTAAATTTGCCTCGATGTCTTCTCCGAGAAGCAGCTGTAGTGCGAAAGCAGTGGCACGGGCTTTGTCATGACTAAGTTGTCTTTGATTAGGCGTCTACGAAAGAGGGAAGTTTCCATATGCAGGCTAACTGCGTTAACCGCCTTGTTTAGGTTTGCATGGCGGCATTCGACTGTCTGTTTTTGCCGTTTCATTTATCGCATTAAAAATACGACCTCGAGCGCGCCGATAAATAGCGTGCGCGCAGGGGATGACATACTGCCGCGCGACGTTCAAGTTTGTTTTTTATGAAGGAGAATTAAATACTTTTACATACTATTGCTGCGAGTAGAGAAATTTCCCACTCTCCATCTCGAGTAGTGTGGGACTCGACCCTAGCGAATAAATGTTAGCCCGCTGAGAGCCATACTCACTAAACGCACTTCTCCCCTTAAGCATCACTCTCTGATGGCACAGATCTCCACAGAACAGTACTATGGGCCATCAGGAGAAGTGGCAAGTGCCACTCGAATCATTTGGCCGGAGTCACTCACGGATTTCTCCGACGTTCGACGTGTCTTGTAACAACACCTGTGAAGCCGCGTCATTTAGACTCACGTGATCTTCTAGTAAAGTAGGCAAAAATCTTGCTCTCCTAAGCTTTTCCAAGGCTCCATTCTCCTTCAGTACCTCCGTAGCCATAGCTACTCCTAGCCTCTCCCAGAAGTCGTGTCGCATATGTAGCCTACGAACTCTTTAAGGGTTCCTCTGAGGGGATCTGGAATATTTGCTTCTCTTCCGTCTCCCTCATTAGTCAATTTGTTCCTGAATTTTGCCATTGCTGTGGCTCTAGCCTGTTCCAGTACCTGGCCCTTTAGAAGAGTGTGGGTCGACTCATCTTTCGTTTTTTCCTGGCAGTAAACACAGCTCGCTGAAGAAACTTTTTCAATTCGAAAGAGGTAGATCTGAAAGTCCGAGTCGGGCCAAGTCGAGCCCGGTGGGTGGTGCATCCGTATCGTGAGGATTTGCGTGAGGTAATGGTTTAGTTCTCTCCCTGGCCGCTCATTCAATTTTTGATGTTTGGGATGAGGGATCGGAGAGTGTGCCTCGGTGCTCCAGAAGGAATGGAGTCCCTTTGGCTTGCCATGCCTCAATTGCTTTCTCTCTCTCTCTACCTTCTTACTCCTGCTCGAGTTGTTGTCCTAGTGTTTTTGCCTCTTTTCCACCTTCAGAGTAGATCTCAAGGAGGGGCTCCTGCCAGCACGAAAGTAGAGTGTGCTAACCGTGCGATACGCCTGGAGAACCCTGAGAGCCGCCACTCTCTGAGTGCTTTCAAGGATCCCTCTTGCCTTCTTCGTTTTCAAAGAGGCCTTGTGCCAGTCTGAGGACCCAAATAGCGCTATAGATTTGGCCATAGACATCAGCGTCCGATGATCTACTAGCCGAGCATCATCAGCATGGCTTTACCAAAAGGAAAAACAGCAAGCCAACTTGTTTAAACGTTCCAGGACTGAGCCTTGTCTATTATTAATAAGAACTTATTTGGTGTATGTTTTGATTTCTCCTGAGCGTCTAATAGAGTCAGCCGCAATTAACCAAATTAGAAAACCTTCGCCGGGATTGCGCCACTTAATTAGTTTAATTAGGAATAATGTGACTGATAGCTATTTTTTGTGTGAGAGTAAGTAACAGTTTGAGTGGACGCGCTTTTTGTCTCTCGGATGAGTCTCCGTGCTTCTGTATTGGACCTATTTATTTTGTGTGTTTTATTTGAATTCTAAAAACATGTTGCCTCTTAGCATAGCTCACAAACTGTATGTTGACAACCTAAAGCTTTGTGGCCACTCTAGCGCCAATGAGGGCGTACGATATTTACATAGTGCAATCAACGAGATGACACAATGATGTGGAAACAATAATATGACTATTTATGTTCCGAAGTGTACCGCAATTTGTCGTAAATTTTGACACGAATACACAATTGGCGGCGAAGTTATACCAATCGTAAGCTCAATCCGAGATCAAACAGAGCATTTTAATACTGCGACACAAAAACGCTTAAAATTGGGGGCGCATTGAGAACTATCGCCCAGGGTCCCAATGTTCCATTGGTTGCGGCACTTTTGAAACAATTTTAGTCAAGCACGTAACCAATTATGTAACCGCAATTTATCTTTTTGTCACAGCCCAGCACGGACATGTGCCTTGACTCTCTACTAGAATTGAGCCTTGTACATAAACGCCAACAAAGACATTCATTGTATATATTTCAGCCAGAAGAGTGCCTTTGAACGGGTCGTCAACTTGTTGCTGAAAAGATGAAAAAGCATCAGATTCCATTCACAGACTCGTAAATGACTGGCCGCTTCTCTGTCGGACTAATCGGTCGTTCCGGGTGAAATGCGGTGAAGCTCATAATGAATAGTTACTACGAATGGTTCCATCCGACGTCCCGCAGGGGAGCTGCGTCTCTCTTCGGATGTGTACAATATTTGTTTTACACATAAAATTTTACATTCAGTCGAGTGGTAAATACCTTTGTACGGTAACGTCATAAAAATGTGCACTCCTTTAGCATCTGTTGCTGGTGCGGTGACAATGGGACGGAGTTCTCCGTTCCGAACTGTCTCGTTTTGAAACATGGCTCGTTCGATCAGGTCTGTCAGCGCAACTGGACAACTTTGCTTATCGCAAATGTTGCGATACCTGGTGCTTTATTGTTAACGAATCGTTTTGTGCACATGTTAGGGACTAGCGAATTAACACCTGTACTTGTGAACACTCTATTCCGTTGTTTCATCATCAAGGACCCAAATGTGTATATTTGTCTGTATAACGCAATTATGTTATTCAGACTTTCATATTGCTCACCCCTCTGGAGCCTATACTTCTGAAAACATACTTATATGATTAAAAGCGTTCAGATTTCTAAAAAGGCTTTATAGAAGATTTGCTATCAAGCCGAATGATGTGAACTTTCCGTCGCTTTCAACTTTATTTACAAAAAAAGACACACGGATAATATCGCAGCGCGTGAGCGCTGATCCGTTGACCGTTTCTTCGATGTGACAATAAACAATCGTAGAAGCTAAATAATGCTTTCGAGTCTTCGCAGCGTCCTATCACCCGTTTATAATGAAATACTTTTTCTCATATAGCTATATAATTATCACATTAGTTCAACCTCGAATACTCCAGGAAACATTACTTCAGCTAGGCATAAGACATAAAGTAATTAAAAGATCACAGATAGGTCACGCTCTCGATATCAAACCATCTCTTGATTGAACTCTTAATCTATGACCAAACATACGCCGATAGGATCGTATACGATACAATGCAAATTACGTTTTTGTCGTCTTGCTCCTCTGGCCTATACATTCACTCGTAAGTATGTTATTTATTCAATCGCGCTAATCGATGCAGTATCGGCATTATACATTCAGCTGCCTATCTACGTCGTGGTTGAAGGCGCTTAATATATGGAAGATTATGGATTAGAATAAGGATGCGTTATCTGGAAGCACACATTGAGAGCGAGCTGTAGTTAGGTGAAACGCCATGGGGATTAAGAAATAGTTTAGTCAGCAGAGTCCAGTCACTGTAGAATTTTGCTAACTACAACCCAATGCGTTAAATGCTGGACTACGATGCGCGGTAAAATAACCTGTAAAGGCATTTATAGAGCCACTCTTTATCTCTTCTAAGTTTATTAGTCTCTTTTTAAGTTGTTATCTTTTCTTAGTAATAGGTAATTTTGAATACAGCGATCACGTGTAATACGATATCAGTGAAATGCTCGTTTTTCGTGCGCTTACACAAACTACACTGTGGGTAGCGGAGCACTGGTGTTTTGATTTTAAAAAAAAACTTCTCACGTATTCCTTTAGTGTATTGCTATTTTACGGTAAAGTTGTGAGCTTAGGGTGAGGTAGCCTATCCTATTTTGGCATAGTTCTTTACGACATTTGGACACATATCATTCATTTCGACAATGATTTCCCGATAACGGTCTTTCAGCTTAGAAATGGACTCAGAGGCAGCCCTGCAGGCGCGATATTTTACAAGTCCTCAGAAAAAGAAAGAAAGATACCTGTATTTAAACTTCATGCAAGAGGTTCAAAAACGGGCATCTGTTCGGTTAGTCAATGCCTTCATTCGAGGAAATAACACGGCCCGGAAATTTTCTGGGGAGCAGCTGGATTGTTGCGCCCGATGTGTGACTTGTGGGCCCATCTTTTTGAAACCACATGTCGTCTACAACTATTATCCGTCCAATTCCGGCCACGAAATGTATGCGTAAAGTTCGTGTTGGTGATTACAGCCTCTCATTATTCGTCTTCAATGAAGTAGACGCCTATAACACCACCTCTCCAATATCCGCACCAAGCATTGACTTCCCGTGCTTGCTCGAGAATCATTCTTAGATTTTTAAAGTCCCACATGCGATCGTTTAGTCGATTTATACATCCATCGGTCAAGAAGATTTTCCACTGCTGCCAGTGAACAACGTCATTTTCGTAAAAGCTTTTTTTATTTAAAAAAAAACATAAGTTGTTTGATACTGTAGTGCTCCATCAACAAACAAAACCGGATCCAAGTCTATACGAGTGGTTTGTTTTCATGTTTACAAAACAAATGGCATGGGAAACTTAAAGACCAGTGCTCCGCTGTTCACCCAGCACTATTTTCCATACGACATTGGCCTTAAACGGCGACGCTGACTACTGACACTATTGACAAAACGATTCAAATCAAGTACAAAATTTCACTTTCGACATGATATATATATAACGTTAGACCAAAGTAAGGCAAATGGTATAGCAATCTACAGTGTATATATATGAGCAACAAAATATGGCTAAGCAATAAAAAGCGCCTTTGTATATACCACATGGCGTAGAACACAGTGGGCAGTCCTGGCCGATCGCCTTGTCGTTAAGATTCGCGGCCTCAGGCTTAGATCACACTGAACTACTGAAACGTTTTTTACGTCAGTTTAGTCATTTTGTTCAGACCATGTAATCCCACACTTGTGCTGGTTTGTTTTTAAGTGAAATAAAGTCTCTGCTCGAAACGTTTCACCGGGACTAGAAATATTGCCAATCCATCTGTATACCTATCCTTCGTTCGGTAGGTAGACACTTATCCAACTACCTATCCAACTGTATCAACTCAACTGGCAGTCAGCGGCTCCATCAAGGTGGATGCGTCCCGGCTAGTACACGTCAGCCAACGCTCCAGTCAACGTGACAACGATGACGACGACAACAACAGCAACAGCAACAACAGCAGCAACAACAACAACAACAAAAACAGCGACAGCAACAACAACAACAACAACAGCCGGTAAGGCCAGCCCGAGATCGGGGCCCTAGATCCATGCTGGACATCACGTCCCAAACGTGCGCGCGTTCTTTTCTTATCATTATCTCTTCGCAGGCAGTAGCCTCGGGGCACCTCTGACGGGTGTCGGCGGCGACGACGACGACAACAAAAACAACAACAAAGATCCGTCAACGGTAGCCTCTCAGGTCGGCCACGCCATTCGTGTCTGTTCCATTACGCACCCATCCGCGTGCGGGAAGCTAGGGCCCTTGAGCGGAGAAGAAAGCCAGCCGGAAAGCGAACGTTTCGTGTTCACTGCAAACAGCACCTCCTGCAGCAGAAGCAGCAATGGACAAAGAGGCGCGCAATCTCGATCGCTGTCGGACGTCACCGCGCCCACGACGGCCGGCCTCTGTCAGTACGCTTCCTCCTCGGTTTTTCCCAATGGGAACAGTTTTCCGGGGGTGCGGAAACGGAAAAGAGGCGCGCGGAAATGAGGAGGGACCAGAGACTTCGGGGTTTTTGTTTTGCTAAATTCCTCAGGCAAAAATCGAAACAAGGTCATCTCGTCACCGTGTCATTCCATGTCCTCTGCCCGGTGAAAATCTCGGAGACCTGCAGCATGAGAATAGCGTAAGCAGCTGCTACTACAAACGCACTTAGAGCCGTGTACATACGTACAAGTTATACGTCTGAGTCGATTCTTTGAACATAACATCTGCTTGTTTGCACTCCAATATTCGATATTTGTTTTTGATACCTGTCACACGATGTAAGAGCGGAAATAGCCGGAAATACGCACCACGACTATACTAAGTGCCGTGATTCTCAAAGAAACACAAACTGCAGTGACTCAAACATGGTTGACCTTGGGCAATTTTCTAAACGTCAAATATGCGCTACCACAGCGGTGCCCATTGGTCAAATGCGTGTCGTAGCTAGACTATGACCCTGTACCATTGCTGTAAATGCTGTACTGTTTTTTTTTTATTGCAGTGACGATATTTCATATAGATAGATGGCACACTGGCCCTAAAATCTATAGACTCGACGTTGCGTACGCTTAGGCACTGAGCAGAGCGGATTAAGTTAGACCTCTCTGACTGTACTATGTGTTGTTGTTTATCGGTTATACTAGCGTCCGGTTAATCTCTTAGCACCCAATATAGCACATGCTAATCAGGGGACAAGCCGTTAACCAAATCGCCCCTTCAATCTAGACGCGCGGGGCATTGTTTTAAGTGAGATTGAAGAAGCGTGATTGTGTGGGTATAAATTAATATTACGTAGCATTTAAAATGCCACAACGTGTACGTACAAATCGTGAGAAGAATATGCGCAGGTTGTTGACATAACCACGTCGGCCATTTACATACTATATAGATGGAAAAGGTGCAACGCGCAGAAAAGCCATCCGTTGGACCGGAGGGTAGTCATATCATCGCCTTCGCTTTTCTGTACAGACATCTGTATAGGCGAGCGCTAATGATCGCGCACACTAATAGCCGTCGTGGGGTACAAGGGTCAAGCCGATCTTTTGCGGCTAACCGGTTAATTTGTCAGCGAGTTATTCAATTACTCATATTATGTATGCTAAAGCTAAATGAATATGCATATTAATTTATTCACAGTCCAGCCACCGTGTTAGATATATATATTACACATTAGCCCTCATACGCATATGTTGTTAAGTTACTTACGGGATTTTTTTTTCAAAGCCATTATACATCTATACTTCCGGACAAGACATTGCATCACCCATCACATTTGTGGTCAGCCAAAACGTTTCTTATCTTTACCGTAACTACTGATGGGAAAGAGTATACCGTTGACGATGTCTTCGGTTTGTACAGCCTTGCACCGTAGAGAGTGGCAGAGACGGCGACGTTTTGCGGCGCAGTGATCTTAGGTAGAAGAACCGAAATCCACAAGCCACCCAGGGGGGGGCCAAACATCCTCTAAAAGGTCACTGAAGATAAGCGTTTGTTCGGGAAAAAGGTTTAATTGTCCAGCGGTACGATGGGATTGATAAGATTCTGACAGCCTACGCCGTGCTCTATGCAAAAGCTGTTGGTGATCATTTCATCTTCATATACGACAATGCACGTTCTCCGGCCTAAATCCTATAAGGCATTTGTGGGAAATTCTAAGATGATGAGTTTGGGCCACAATTCGAGCTACAGCAACACTTCCGGAGGTCATGAATTTTATGCACGAGAAGTAAAATAAAATCCAGCCGCTTCTGTTTTTTTATCTGCATAGCTTCAAAGCTTTAAATTCGAATCTTCACTATTATTCTGTACAACCACGTGTACAGTGACTCTATAGAGTGTACCCAAAGTTTCGCGTTTGTGAAGGGTCGCACAGCCAATCTCCACAGTAAACTTGCGATTATGGCCTATAAATGCTGGCACAATAGGGAATGAAAACAACAGAAACCGTTATAGTTTTTAATACTTCTCTCAGTGACAAGAGGTCTTATATCGAGGCCTGCAGCCGTTAGCGATACATGGTCATATTTTGTGCCCTAAGCAGTGCCGACAGGAACATACGAACTGTACGTATTCACATTAGAAATAGACGAGCTTTTAAACGCTATCAAATTGGCTTCCACTCAAGCAGTGTACTGTCGCAGAGAAGAAACTCTGCTTAAGATATGAGACCATATTTTGCTCTAAGGCTCCTCACTACGTGCCTAGCTTATGGATGTAGCTAATGTCAATTGACTTGCTAGCTCGGCCGCCTTCAGATTATATATTACTCTTCCTCAAATAGAAAATCTGGTCCACATTGACCGGGTTATACGCCCACTAACTCACACCTGTATTAATCATATCGCAGTTTAAGTGATTCAGTTTCGTTCTATTTTCCAACCAGCGGTTCTAGACAGTTTGCTATTTTCAGACCATCTACCTCTTTGTGTCTCCATTTCTCATGAGGACGGCGAAGAGGGTGATTCGCCTCAGATTAAATCTCTCGTGCCTTTTCCGGCGCATGCTAAGGCTAGCATTGACTCTTGTCCCAAGTCGTGTTAGCAAAGTATCCTAGCTGAGTGCGATTGGTGCAGGCGATACCGATTTAGGTTTTTGGAAACACGCTTCTTAACATCATTATGAATCACCTTCTACGTTGCGCGCTAAACTCGTGGAGACAGCGCGTCAAATAGAACAGTTTCGTTTTGCCCTGGGTTGAGACGGTTCCGCCGACACGCCAATAATATGCCTCAGAGACACAAAAGGTTAGTTTTCCTAAAAAAGAAAGTAAACTTTTATATATAGAGAACTGTAGGCGGTATTAACATGTCGTCTACGTGCCGCTAAAACTGCCTTTTACAGGATACGATTTGACGCGATGTGCGGAGGCACAACACGTCTCTCGAATCTTATCAGTAAAACATGCAGTAGACATGAGCGCTTAGTAGAACTCCACATCGACGGTTAAGTCAGCGCGTCACCATAAATTATTGGTATGTTAGCGATTCACCATAAATTGCTCGTGAGCTTAATCGGCTCTTTGCAACAATAGGCTCGGCTGCTCTTGCGCCCGCCTCTGTCTCGAAGGTAACTTATCATTCGTTCTCAAAGATCAAACGGTCATCAAAATCTTCATTAAGTTTGGTCTTGCCGTTGTTTCTAGCAAAACGAACGTTATTGTATTATGAGCTCCTCAGCTAAAGCATATATCTCAACAGGAAGCTGCTCCTATCAGGGAGAGAATTAGTCCTAGCGCAGACCACAAAATGTCTCGACCTTATGCTACATGGGCGCATGAGCTCGCGTGCGTATTTAGAATACATCAATCATCAAATGCTATGTCATCATTTCAGCCTTCTATCGCATGCGGCTTATCGGCGTTCCCGCGGATGACCTGATTGTGGTCTACAAAACTCTGTTTCTACCAGTTCTACTCTAAGGCATTCTGATATGGAGGAATGGGTTTGAGACGACTGTCCTTCGTCGGGCTCGAATAATGCAAAACGATGTTTTAGGAGCCATATTTAACCCGCAACATACGACTCTTATGTGAATATGTGGTTGTTCGCACGTGAGTTTGCAGAATACCATAGATGGCGACAAGTCTGGAAGGATGGAGATGCTGTTGACTGCAGGAGAGCGTAACTCGATTGCTTGTGCGTCTACTTTAGGTAATCCAGCTGTTTTTTTTTTCTGCCATACGGTTAAAACAGTGCGTTCTGTTTAAAACGGTTGTTACTACTATGATATGTCTTAGCTTTGGCGTTTTTGTTTCTGGTAAAGACGTTTTGAAATAATAGCCGTAGAGCAGATTCGCTGGAAGTCGAACTTTGTGTGAGTATAAATTATATATTTTTTTTAATTGTGAAAAGTTCTCCGTAAGGTGCACAGTTTGTACTAAATACTTTTCGCTTAGGACGCTTAGCTGTTACTGAATAGAAACGTTTGTCAAAGCGTTTGTCAATGCGTCCATGCCAGCGCGGATCTCTGAAAAAATTGCCAAAAAACACGAATGATAAATCATCAAAAAGAACGCAAGTCCCCGTATACTGAGAATTATGAAAGTAATTAAACGTCTAAATTTGCCGGATGGAAAGCTCTCTGTTCGTCGGTAACCTTTTTATTTTTCAGTCATAACTAATTATAGGTCACTGCGGCATTAAACTTCTCTAAATTATAAAGGTAACCACTTTAAAGGGTGAGCGGTTTTGAATTTGAGCGCACGGAATCTCGAGTACAAGGGAATGGCTCTACCACTAACTTGCTCGAGATATATACATAACATAAGCATTAAAGACGCCTTCATTATCAGATAAGGGGTGTGTTGTACAATTATCTTAATGTGGTATACATAGGCGGGAACATAGGCTGTGGCCAGCAAGCGATATCACCTCGTTCTCTATGCTATGAGGCTTGTTAAGCATCGAAGATTCCGCAGCGGTTGAGGTTTGCGTGTGCCCATTTGCCAAATAATAGGTTAATAATTCAGAAACTTATTAACCTAAAAACTAGACTATTGCATCTGACGTCAAGGAAATGCCTAAGTAAGTAACACGTTTTTTAAGTTGACAAAGTGCAGTTTTGGACATTGAGACAACGGCGGGAGCACCTCAGGCGCCTGAGGATCTTGCCCGTCTTTCAACCATTTTCAATTTTTTTAGATGGCGCTTTCAAACCGGATAGCAGCAAAAGTTTAGGAATAACTATGGAAGATCGTGGTAATGAGTTGGCTCTGAATAGTTCGTTCTCACACCTGTAGAATTAGAGTTGATAAGATGACATCATATACATATATCGTATGTATTTATTTTTTATTTATTATATGTGTAAATCAATCCTTGGTTAATAAAACTAAAACTACTACAACATATTGGTATTTATCTCTCTTTTTCTCTCGCCATCACTCTCTGTAGAGTGTTCCAAGTCGCTCTTGCTTTGATAAGGCAATTTCGTTGCCTGGCTTATTTGTTATTTAGCGAGCCAGCGCGTGGGCAAACAAAGCTTTGCTGGGCGGCCGCTTCCGTGAAGTTTCAACAGCCGAATCGTGGCGTGTTGTAATTGCAGATTCGATTATAGTCGAATCACTTGATACCCCCTCCCCCCACCCCCACGCACACAGCTGCATAGAAGTGTCTTTTTTTATACGTGACAATTCGCGTTCCCCTGCTGCTGCTGTTGCTTCTTTTTCTTCTACCTTTATTTCTCTTCTTGTCCTGCCCTTCCCAAGTTCCTTCTTGAGGTGCTTCTCTTATGAGACACCTTGTCGGGGTGTGGGGTTCAGGCCTCAGGTCTCGACCTGTGCGTACCGAAGAGGCCGCAGGCGAACGAGCGCTTCTCACGCGTCGAGTCTGCAGCATGCGTGACTGCCTCACAGAAACTGCGGCAGCGGGAACAGCAGCGGAATATGCTGAGCGTCTGTAAGTTTGAGGAGTTCGAGCGTTCGGTGCTCTAAACTTTTAGAAAACAGATCTTCTAATTGCAGACGACGACGACGACAACGACAACAGCTGTCTCAATTGTGATGACAAAGTTGAAAGTGGTACTACTACGGAAACAGTCAGCAATACTCACAACTTCAAAAGAATCATTGCAAGAGACGCTATGCAAACAAAGATTTCTATTGTAAGGAAGGCGTTTCGGCAGTGTGGTCGATGTAGTCCAACTGCTTGTATTTGTGCATGTCTTTCTAATGTTGCAGTAGAGCAAAATACGTTTCGCCAGGAACGTATATATATATATATATATATATATATATACGTCATAGTTTCAATAATATTATTTTTCGCACATCCGCGGTGGTCTGCCAATATGCAAACATTGTCAATATGATCTATTACATACGCGCGGTAACCTTGACGTGGCACATTCACCTTTTAGCACCGCACGTACGTACGTCATACGAACAACTAAGCTAAACGTTAGTGTCGTCGAGTTGTTGCCACAATTAAAACTGGACCAATATGAGAGGCTAGAGGTTAGTTTGTCTGCACGGTGCTTATTTGTTGAGTACGTCTCGTGGCCGGCTAACTCAAATGTCGGAGCGCAGCGATTTTTCTCCGTCGAAGTCGGTGTCGCAGGCTTCGTTTTTGTGTCTCCTATTCTTCTATTTTATTACTACTTCTACTACAGGTTTCCACTATTACTATTACTACCACTACTACTACTACTACTGTCCTATTAGTCATATTGCCTATATGACCTGTCCCATACTGGCACTTTGCTGCGTAAAATTTAGCTGGTAGGTTGGTAGGTTTGGCAGCTTGGTTGTGTAGGTTTCGGCAGCTTGAGTTGCTCCGCTAGCCGACCAAGCGGCTAGCTATTTGCCAACCCAAACAACCAGCGACTACGGTCGTAACTCGCTGATCTCGAAACTCTCTATTTCTTTCTCTTTCGCTGAGCTTGAACTCTGCATCGAACTTATTTTCTTGTCTTCTCTCTGTCTTTCTGTCTCTAGCTCATATCTTTTATTGCATGTATGTATATATAGATAGCCATATACGAATACTATGTATATAAACCGTGACTTTTGCCGTTAAAAGTCCTGCCCCGAAACGGGTTTTGGACGAGTGTGCGCATCCCGTCGAAATGAGTATGATTTGCGACACCCCGACGGCTGGGTGGGTGGTGGTGGTTTCAAATGCGAATGACGAAATGAACGCGAACGAAATCGGTTTGCGAGGCCAACGCGGAGATGCGGGGAACGCAGATATCCTATCGAGTTCGAAGAGCCGCGATGAAGACAACAATAAAACAACAACAACAGCAGCAACCATTTCTACAACAACTAGAAAACCACAACAACAACAGCAGCAACAACAATTTCTACAACAACTAGAAAACAACAGCAACGACGAGCAATTATTTTAGCAGCCCAAACGTGACAGTCTGTCGTGTCCGAATAGCACGTGTTCGCCTATGTATTCGATCTATTATAGTATGCTATGACTGTAGCGGCTACTATCGGCTATCTATGGGCTACTACTATCGGCTTTTTGCGGCGTTAGAAAACAGTATATGTGGGACCTGAGAACGTTTTTGAGATTTCTCGCTTACTGAACATAAGTTATGAATCGAGTCTACCTTGGAGGTACCGTCGTCTATGTTGATCTTTAGGTGTAACACTTGAGCCGATTCTCCCACAGACAACGGCGTGAGATAATAGTGAGCACAAGAATGTCGGTGCCACAACAGCCATGCTAAAATTCGGGCCGCGTACTGCTTCTTTGTACGATGTCCAGCGATAATTAAGTGCACAAAGATGTTTCCAAGGGATTGGGTTGACCATCGGGGTAGAATCCCCATCCCTTGAGCATCTCAATCTGTACAATGAACGACCCCGTAGCAACGGACGAATGTGGCTGGGACGGAATGTGGCTCGTGCATAAGCTGCGATTGGCAAAAACTCAAACATAACTCATGCATCGCCAGAAGACTTTGGGCTTGGATGACTAGTCCATCCAAAAGATCCTCCACGACCACCTCGGACTCACCAAAAATCTGCTCGGCGGGTACCTCGGGACTGTCGTTGTTCACTAACTGACTGGTCAAGATGGAGCGAAAAACGCGTTTCGAAGGTCTGCTTAAATGCATGGATTCACCACCTTGAGAATGTGTGAAAATTGGAGGAAAATTCTAGATTCACCTCCAATCCGCTAGATTCCTACGTATGTATGCAAACGAATATATATATATATATATTACCCCACCAAACCGTATTAATATTATAATTAAACAAGCAACCACGAAGTAGGATTATAGCAAAACTACGTGTTAACCTGGATTCTTTCTGGCTGCTCTTTACGGGTTATTTTTTGTTGCCAAAAATTAATCTCTACGAAAGTACGTTTTCGACTGATGTCTAGCTCTCAAACCCTTTGCATATGCGAATGTACGGTTTTCTCGCCTTTGACTGGCTGCTACCCCAGTCATATATATATATATATATATATATATATATATATATATAATAGTTATATTTATAGGAAAACAAATATTCTATTACGTGATTCGCGACACGAGCGACCAGGTCGTGCACCTTATACCATGCGTTGATCTCGAATGCGTGCACGAGCGGCATCCCGTTCAATTTGGCTCTGACAGTTTTATTTTTTAACAGAAAGAAAATGTAACAACTATGGAGAGAGAACATAAAGAAAGAGAGGGAAAGAAAATCGAATAGAGAGAACGAATACAAGAGAGCGAGAGAGGGTAAAACCAGCAAGGCGCTATTCCGCGCTCTCGCGTAGATGAACGCGTTGAAAACAATAGCTCTGTTCTGTCTGCCTGCCAGCCAGCCTGCTTACAAGAGGGGCAGGTTGACGACAGTCAAAGTTTGCCCGCCGCCGATCGAAGATGTGCGATATAGTCATGCATGTATGTATGTATACATGTATACGAACTACATACAATTGAGTCAACTAAGCTTAGTTTTATCCTCCTATCGAAAAAAAAAAGACTGAGCACCAGAGGCAGATCGGAGATCACCAGCTAGTCCGTTAGTTAGTGTGGCCCCTGCTGGAGGGGTCATTGTCCGCCAGTGTACTCAGCTTTATAGCCTGTGCGCGATTATGTTGTTCGAAGCAGTCATGAAGCCGGCGCTCGCGTACGTTCAGGTAGTCCTTCGACATGAAACCTTATTGGCCTTGGCCTCAGCTTCTTCCACTACCACACCAGCATCGCTCTGCTGTGTTGTTTGATATAAGCGTCGTCATCACTGTTGTCGGTGTCGATGTCGTCGTTGTCGTTGTCCTTGAACGGGGTCGCCGCCTTCACTCCGCCGCGTCAAACAGAGAAGCTAAAAGAGGTGAAGACCAGCGAGGGCGGGACCTGCCAGTCAAGACGTAACAGCGCGCTGTCAAGTTTATGTCCGGCATCGTCTTCAGCAGCATCACCATCATCATCACCATCAACAACAGTAACAACAACAACATTGACAACAGCAACAACAACAACATCATCATCGACAACAACAACAACCCTGGTGCTGTTGTTGTTGTTGTTGTTAACGTCCGGACCGAGCCAACCTCCTTCGCGCGTTCGCGAACATAGCTTCTGCCGTTGATGACAGCTGCCGAAAGCCAGTGACAAAAAGACAGACGAACCGACCGTCGCCAACGAGTGCCGCCGTATAGAGTGCAAAATGAGATGACGGAGAAAGAAATGTATGTATAATATATCAAACAGCGCAAAGCACACAGAGAGATAAAGCGCGCGCGCGCGAGAGAGAGGGAGCCAGTGAGAGAGGAAAGGCGCAGACTCGTCACGTGGGCAAAAGAGCACAGAGGCCATTTTTCAAATCGAAGTAAACCAACCGAGAGCGACCCTTCCTGCTTTCCGAGGAGGCGACGACAACTGTCTCCGCTTGCTTCTGCTGCTGCTGCTGCTACCTTTGCCGCTGTCAAACGATGCTGATGCCGCTTATAGAACTGCGCCAACCCGCCTCTGGCTAACCGAATTGAAGCTTGCAACCCTTGAGCTAGGACGGCGTAGCCACCAGTGCGTTAGCTTCTCAGCCTGTGCGCGCTTGTTCGCGGAAAACCCGTTAAACCGCGGGCCGCGTACGCTCACATTATCTATTGGCTCCGACAGATGGACCCCGTCGATAAGTGGATGTGGCGCGTACACGTTTGCAACCATCTCAAGTATTGGTGAAATCGAGGGTAAAAAAGTCGTATACGGGCAACTGAAAATTGGCATTAGGTTTCAGATTGAGCTTGGCAGGTATACATATATAGTCAAGCCCGGTGGCGTGGTGGCTTAAGTTTGCGGCCTTGCAGCCGGAGGAGACACATAGGTGCGCGGGTTCGAGCCCCACCGTTGTACATTTGTATTTATGGGGGTCAGTCTATGAAGCATTGTGAAAAACAGTACCGTGGACGTTAAATCTTGGCTGAGGGTCAGCCCGAAAACTTTTTTAGGTATACATATATGAAAAAGGAAAAGCGGGAAAAGGGCGGGTAGTAGAATGGGTATACGAAATTTAAGAGCGAGTGAGCAGGGGTTAATAGATTCAAGGATATAACGAGCTAAATCTAGGGAGGGAGAAGTAGAGAATGTCGAGCTTGTGGGTCAGGGAATGGGTCAATTGCACAGATTGTAAAAGCAGGTACAGCCTTAGGGGGGAGCAGATATATAGACCTACTGGAAGCCCTAGCTTTAGGACTAAATGTTAAAAAAGACCAGGTCGATCATTTAAAGAAGGGGTTGTCTCAATGGAAGACAAATACATAGCATGATTGGAGTATACACTGATGATATGGATGCGTAGGGAATATGTGTCCCGCTGCTCTAAGCGCCCCTGATATAAAAGGATGACATGTGCATTAACTTATATACGTGTCAAGCGAAAAAAATAATATATATTATATATTAATATTCACAGGGCTAGTTGCTTGCTTTCGGGAGCCGTTCAGACCAGTCGGCCACTTAATTGGTTTTCATTGTTTCAATTAGACAGGCTAAGTGATTAAAATTGCCATGCATAAAAAACATCATCATTGCCTACGTAAATATATATATATATAATATATTATATATATATATATATATATATATAGAAAATATTGTGATGATTATTAATAATGTACAATACGTTTGCACACTCGGAGTGCTCGCCTGATTAAAAATGGTGGTAAAAGGTGTCACGTGAAGTTAGAATCGTTGTCCGTGTCCTTGTTGATGGTAGCCCCCGCTCTTTCTGGAACCCAGGTGCGAGCGGTATATCCTCAAGGTTCCTTGCCAACGTTTAAAACGGTGAGATCCATAAGCTTTACTCTTCGTGACGCCCGAGCCCAAGAGCGTCCTCGCAGATTGCGGAGTCCCCTACACCACTGCCATAGAGTTATAGTGATGGATCCGAATCTGCGAGGTTTTTGCGGGTCGGGGAGCGCCGCTCTTAGGAACTCGACGTCATATTTGGTGATCTTGTCTTGCCGCGCTTTTGCCAGGTCCCGGTTCGGGCCGCAAACCTCGGCATCTAAAACCCAGACCTCGGTAGGTGTTGTTATTACGAGGTCGGGCTTTAGACCCGGTGCGCCCGGTCGACGGAATACTCGCTCACGAACCACCTCATGACCCCTTTCGCGGAGAAGACGCGCCACGCGATCACAGACGTCGTCATGTCTCTTTATGGTTTGTTTGTGTGTTGTATCGCACATCTGAGCGACATAAGCCAACGTCTCAGGCGCATGACACCCGTGCATACAACGTTTGTTGTAGCCCGGGCGTCCCCTGGCCAATCTGGCACGCGTTGGTAGTGCGTTGATCCTGAGCTTTAGTAGGTTTAAATACTCCTTACCAGATAGGTAGGGCATACCCTTAATCCAGTAATGTACAAAGGGCGTTTCGTGTGCTTTTTTTTAAATGTGCCCCATCGAACGTATTGTGTAGTTGTTGAGACCAGTAATCGGTCTCTTGTGTAGCGGTCTCAATGGAGGTTCCCAAGCGCTCGCAAAGAAGTCTTGTTTTCGCAATATCTTTTTTGAAGTGCTCGATGGTTAGCATCCATTGGACCCCAAGGTGCGTGGAGTGTTGTAGTGCTGTCAGGCGGGAAGAAGCGGAGTCTGGGAATGAATGTTTGGAGGCAGGGGATGTCCAGACCGCCGTGTGCTGTGTGCGTGTACAGGTAGGCGTTCGGCACCGAGTTTTCGAGCTTAAGCCATTTCGACTTAACAACCTTTCTGATCTCTTTATCTAGGTCGCTAAGGAGTGCGTAAGATGGTCTGGGACCGGAGACCAGTTTATATAGGAGACGGGGAATGAGAAAGTCTTTCAAAAATATGAGTCTTTGGTGGGGTTTAAGGGGAGCTATCGTGAGTCTGTTGAGTGAATTAAGGAGTATATCCTTGGTGGAGTCAACTCTGCCATTGCTGTCAAAGTCGACTCCAAGATATCTCATCGATCGCTCATACCTTTAGCTGGCAATTGCCGATCTCCAACGTTAAATTCTGGTACGGTATTGATAAAACCTTTACCTTCCTTCCTATTAAATAGGTGGGAGATAGTAAAGCTTTTATTAGTATTAATTTCAAGGTCTCGGGATTTCAAAAGTGGGTCCGCAATATTAAGGAGCCGTTGGAGAGTAGATTTCGTGGAGGCTAGGAGGATGAGATCATCCGCAAAGGCTAAGCCCATAAGGCGGAAGTCATCAGTAAGTTGGTACCCGATATTAGTTTTGTCTAATTTTGAAAGAATGTCGTCGAGAACTAGATTAAATAAAAGGGGGGACAGAGGATCTCCCTGCCTAACACCCCTAGTTGGCCGAAATGTGCGACATTCTTGTCCAAATTCTATGAGAGTTTTAGATGAGAGGTACAAGCGTTCGATATAATTAATGAATACCTCCGGGTATCCGCGAGTCCGGAGTGACCACAGGACGGAGTCATGACTCACCATGTCGAACGCCTTACGGAGGTCGATTGAGGCGAGTCTGAGCTCACGTCCTGCAGACTTAGCATCGTTAAGGATACCATCCAGAACCGCAAGATTCTCGAAGGATACCATTATAGGGGAGAAACGCTCGCTGGATTGGGAAGAAGCTTAATAGAGTTCTGGAGGCGTCTAGAGAGAATTTTGTTAAGCGTTCGTTGTAAGTATGAACTAATAGATAGGGGTCGCAGATCGCTTGGGGATGTGGCATTGTTAATTTTAGGGATGAACGCTAAGCGAGCAGTTTCATGGGCTGAGGCAATATCGCTAATTAATAGTATGTTAAGAATACAACAGACTACTTCTAACGGGAGTTTATGGAGGGACGAAAGACAAATTCCGTTCAAGCCTAGTGCTTTAGAAGGTCCGCGGAGAGCTACGTGGGTTTCCTTTAGGGAGATAGAAAGGGAAACCTTAAAGAGATCAGAGTTGGGAGTGTATACGGGGCAAGGGAGTGGTTCAGGGGGTGGTTGTGTCATCGTGTTGGCCCGCTATTGTGTATATATATAAATTATGTACAGTATCGTACATAAAACTAGATATCACCACCTGTATACTTCCACAGTGCTAATTATCGTAGTAGTACTATTCCAGCCTGTAGGCTATCCCAGTAGTAGTAGTAGTAGTTTTGGTACTAGAAGTCAGATTACGCCACAACATCGCTAGACAGATAAGACGGAGGATAGGGTTTATGGTAGAGGCGCCATATCAGTATGGTAGGTCCAGCCATATCAGTTGTTCGATATAAACTTTCTATTTACGAATGCATACACCATAAAAATACACACCCATACGCACCCATTATCAGATACACCCGGACTACAATAGCGCACTTCAGTGACGACGACGACGACAACAACGACGAGAACGTCGGCGGGATAGCGTGGACCAAGTCCTTCATCATTTCGTCATTGTCTGCATTGTCAAAGCGAGCAGCCAAAGGTCGTGCAACGTTGGCTGGTCGGACACCTCGACCGATACCGGAACAGATACCGCTTTCAGACCTCATCGCCGCCCTGGTCATCACCCCGGCCTGACGACACGGCCCTTTGTGCCCTTCACAATAGCAGGCGAATTCCGGCGGCGACACCGTGTTCCGCTGTCGGTCTGCGGGACAAAAAGCAAGGTCGTCAGGCAGGCAGCCAGTCAGCCTCTTGCCTATTGTTGTTAAGTACATGTGCGTTTCTAGTTGGAGACTGTCCAAGAAGTTTTTTTCTTGCGCACCGATCGCTTCTGTCCCATTCCGACTACGTCACGGTAACGGGCTCGCTCGATAGAGTACACGCAATAGACTTCAGGCTACTCGTTGAGTATGGTAACGTATTATAATATGAGATTCGAGTAAAGCCAAACCATCTCGATACAACACTTCCGATCTATCAGCGAAAATTTAGCTAACGTTGTGCCTCCTAATTGTTGTGTGACGCTGTTCGTGCCACCCATACGACGTATATGCTTACGAGACAAATATGATCTACGTCACATTTATGTATGCACCACAACCACGTATGTGCTAATTAGACAAACGTGATCCATCTCACATTTATACACATGCAAAGAGTTTCACAGATTACTAGATGTTTGTTAGCAATTGTGTTCGACATCAATCTCCAGGACATTTATCTCTCTTATTAGGTTACGGGGACCATGGACAGTTGGTTGTCAGAAGCCACCTGAGATTATCGAGCCTAGTTTCCTCGCTGGATACTGCTAGGATTACTGCCCCAATGACTCGACTGACCTCGATTTCAGCCAGCATTCGCTAGTCGCGCCAACCGTTCACAGTGCGTTATCTATCGCTTGCTCAAGGCGATCCCAGCCTTGACTTGTTGATATACTATCAGGATTAATATGTTCTAGCTAGGCCAATGTTAAAACAGTATTGTTATCTTGGTGTTCTAACGTATCGTTTAATCCTCAACCCTTCACGTGTCGCTTAGTCCGAGTTGCCCGAATTCGATTATGCTCAACGTAAAGTTAAGAGAAGGAAACGAATCACCTGCTTTGCTGATAGGACATAAATAAGATAATAGATCGTGCGTATACATGCACGTTAAGATCGTAGGTCTACCAGTTTTAGCAAACGAGTTAGATTCGCACGCAATTGATCATCGCCTATCGATATCAGATGCGCTCCTAGTATAGTATAGATCGCTGGGAAGTATCAGGTGAAGTAGGACACATACTGCAAGACACATGGAAGCTTTTCGAGCTTTACATTTGTGCTTCATTGTGTGTCTTGCTCCGTTGAACTACTTGCGATAGTTGTAGTCGCTCGGTTCGGATGCTTTGGGTTGGCGCGCCACTTGCCCGTGCCGTATGTACACATTTTTGTCGGAAGCAAGTTTCGCATAAAAATTGTTCTCACGCCATCGACAGAACGACAACGTATAATTCGCGAGCGAGCGAGCAGCCAATCAAATACGCAATGATCATTTCTGCATATACCGTCCAATGGCGTTCAGTGCGCGCTGTTTCCGCGCGGTGACAAGCCGCTACCATCGAGCAAATATGTCGTTACCATCGGGCAAATATCTATGATCCGGATGGTGTTGCTCGAATACAATACAGCGATGTTCATGTTGATAACATTACAACAACGGTGACAAAGTCGACCGTATCGACCGTGATTCATGATACCAAAAAATCTCTCTCAGTCAACACATTGACGCAAACATGTTATCCAACTTTACATCAATGTTTGCTCAATGCCGGCACGAAATCCCTGCACGTGTGTCGGCCTGGTTAGTTGTCCGAACTGGATCATATTGCGCCACTAGCCTGCGCGCGCCGATTTAGTCGCGCAAGCAACTTTTGTGATCCATTTTTAGATTACTGTACTAGTAGCATAGAGGATCGCTATATGGTAGTTTGTTTTTGTTTTTTTTAGCTTCATCGGTGATGTAGGGCTAGCAGTGCCAATAGATTCTCGGTTGCCTCTCTTAAAAGCTGTCCAGTACCTTTGTGTCAGCTTGGTACGTTAGTGCTTTAGTTAAGGTTTTATTTTTATAAAGGTCGATCTGTTGTTTGTTGCTAGTTTGAGTAGTAGTACACCTCCCTCCCAGCCACAACGCCCCGAATAACAAACTTTGGTGGCTTTTTGTTCTCTACATTTGTATGTATTTATTTACTAAAATATATGCCTTTCACTCACGCTATTGTGTACTAGTTTTATTTATGTCGATATGGGTGTAACAAAATCACTACTTTCCCTTATGAACAATAAAGCACAACTATCCCAATGTTTCACGAGTTGAAGGATTCCTTATTCCCCAGAGTTTCTGCGGCTGTGACAAGAGTCAGCCCCCAGACTGTGTTCATCTTCAGTTCGTCGTCCGGGTCGAAGCCCCGTTGAATTTGTTAGGGGGAAGAGACAACGCATGCCTCCATTCCATGCCGTTCTGCTTTGTCTCTGGTTGTGATGTGTTCGCGCCACCTGTGACGATTCACTCCTTCAAAAAAAGCGGTGTCTTCATGACACCGGAACAGGTATTGTAGTGCTAGCCACATACGCACTTTTTGCTTTTTGATTTGCGCTTTGCTTACCTTCTTCGAAAGCCACTGCGCGCACACTTTCCAGTAACCCAGCCTGACGAACCGGTTGAACTTTCCGTAATCAGAAATCTGATAAAACTTCGCTGCTCCTCAATCGTCGAACTTTGCAACGGGAACGCCACGACGCTATACGCGGCCGGCCGCGCTTACACACAAGTACAGCCGACACTCTATTCGCGTCCGTAGAGGTCTCACTACGTTATCCCAAAGCGGCATATTCAAATTTAAACTGGTTTGGTTTTAACGACGTTTCGCACCTTTTCATTTAAACTCAATATATATATATATATATATATATATATATAAGGCGCGGAATAATTAACTCATTGACCAGTTTTAGAATTGGGGAATCATTTTTCCGATATGTGGCAATTAAAACCTATTTATGCACTGTTAATTGTTTAGAGTATACTCTGGCCTGCCCCTTGCATCTGTACATCCTCCAATTTAAATTCAGTTTCCAAAACTTCCTAGAACTTTAGTCAGACCACGCCAGTGGGATTTTTGGAACGTTCTTTATCATTTTTTCGACAATCAGAAAATAGTCCTAACTCATGTCATTGCTACGAAACAGTGGCATTGTATATATATATATATATCCACTGTTTCGTAGCAATGACATACATATTATATACATTTTTTTATAAGCCGTCTTCTCCGGTGACAAAGTTATTTAAATGAATTAATCATTAATTGAGCTTATATTTTCACCAAATAAAACAATTGAGGATATTTGCAGAAAAGGCTATCGTCCATGTATGCAAGCGTATATATGTATGCATATATAATATAGGAGCAGAATGGCCACTTCTTAACGCTCTGACAACCACATTTTAGACGTTCGTAATTTCAAAATCATTTGATTTGGAGTGGACTCGTATGGTAATTCTTGGTACTACACAGCTACTTGTTTTTTTTGGAGTAACCCTCAGCTACACGGCTACTACTAAAATTAAACTTTTTGGGCTGACCCTCAGCCAACATTTAACGTCCACGGGACTGCTTTTCGCATTGCTTCATAAACGGGCCCCATAAATACAAATGTGCAACGGTGAGGCTCGAACCCGCGTATCTATGTGTCCTCCTCCGGTCGCGAGGCGCAGGCGAATGCATCACGCCACCGGGCTCGACAAGTATATATATATATATATATATATTTATATGCAGCGATCATTTTGGGACATTAGTTCGAAACATTCGAGTACGAAAGACCGATATGATTACACATCATGGAGCTACTTGTCGAAGAAGCGTCACATTCTATACTAGGGATTTTCTGCATTCCCAGAGAAATTTGGTGACGCCATCCGGGCATTTTTTGCCACTGGGCCCGAGTCTTTCTTACTCCAATGCCCAAAATGATCGCTGTATATATATATATATATATATATCACTAAATAACCCTGACCATAACGTGTATACCCTTTATATATATATATATTTTTTTTTTACGGACGGAACCAGTTAGGTATCTTTAACGAGTCCAGCTGAAATGAAAGCTCTGCGAGACATATTCGTGTGTGTGCTCGAGCGTACATGTTCCTGAGTTGTTCATTGACGACTATCAATTATTATGGCCGCCGATTGTCGGTGGCCCGCCAGGGTACCTCCGCTACGCAAACTATGTCGCGGTACGCACGGCTTTTGTTTGTTACATATAACTAGTTCACTCACAAACTCTGTCTCTATCTCTCTCTCTCTCTTACGGGAGGCGTGAACGGCGAGCAGACAAGCGGTTGTGCCGTCGGCTAAACGAGGAGCCGCGTGCGTCCTAATTAAAGGGAAAAGCTCGCGATTGAGCTTTAAAACGGAGAGGAATTCGAGTCACTGAGGATCCGCCGGGCCGGGCCATTCCGTCCACCTCCGCGCCTCGGCTCCGCACGTTCTGCTCTCCCATCTGCTCTCGAATGTTGTTTACTAGACTAACACGGCGCGGGCCGAGCAGAGCCGGACGGCCGCGATGGAGGACTGATCTGCTCTGATAAGCGGATTATTTATCAGGAGTCGATCATATTGTCGATCCCGATTTAAATATACCGTTATGTTCCTTCTCTCTCTTTCTCAACGACTCAAACGACTCCCATGGCGTACCGAAACAGCCTCCTATAGCTGCTGCTACGGCTGCCGACTACAAACGACGATAACTATTGTACTAGTACTTCCAAGGCTAACTATCCGTTAGCTGCTGTTATTGCTATGATCAGCATTTATGCACTGGTATAGTAATATCATAGAGCAGATGGTTCCTGTTCGCTCCTGTCCCAATGAGAGAGACAAGTGTAGCGACCTCCTCCGAAGCGGCGAACAGTTGAGTGGTACTTCTCGCAATTCTACGGCGAGTGCATTTAGAGCAGTCCTCGTGAAACTCACCTAGACGAACACACAAGGGCCTGATAGTCCATGCTCGATGTACCTGGTGTATACGTGGCGGTCATCGCAAGCCACCCCGAGACTCACAATCGATGTGAGAGAACGAAGTCCAGTCTCTCGTTCTGTGCCGCTTCCTGTGTTACTAGCGGTGTAGTTGTGCATGCATGCGCAGCCTCACCGAAGCGCCCTTATCATCGACGCATAGAAGCCAGCCAGGGCACACGCAGATCGGCGTCTAGCCCTGATAGAAAAGCAGAGCACCCGCTTCATGTACGTCGTAAGTCGCCTCGAAAGAGGAATTAAAGTTCGCCTCTGTCAGATGGATCCACACTCTATCTAGGCTGTATGCCAACTTTAAGAGCGCGTTCAGCACAAAGAGACGCAGAACAGAAAGTAGTTTGACATTTCCTACACTCTCGTAAACACCAGCTAAGGCTGAGCATACGACATTATCGACGTGTGCCGTATAACACGTTTCCTTATAGTGAAGTCGAAGTCCTAAGTGCACGGAACGTGTTCACAAACGCAAGGGTTAACGCCTCTTACTTGCGCCAGGTGACGGTGAAATTGCCAATTTTAGACCTTTAAGCCCCGCGACGCATTGTCATGTTCGTGGTGGAGGCAGTCACCTTGTACGGGGCACCGGCCAAGCCCTACGATAGCACGCCTCTGCAACGTTTTTAACAAGATCAACTCTGCTCTGGTCTTGCATGTGGCAATCACCACGTCTATACCAGATACATAGCTCATGGCTATCATCACCTGGTCTGTTCGAATACGAACTTTCACGAGCAGTATACAGAGTGCATCTGTCGACTGTGTTTTCAAGCGTGTACGAAGTACTATGTGTCTGCCTGTTTGGCCCTTGCGAAGAAATTACTATACTGCGTCTCTCGAATCACATGCCGAGAGCAGCTGACAATAGTATAGGTTTCAATTTTATATGCATAACCAATATGCGTAAAATAAATGTGATGACAAACAGCAAGAGAAATCTCGTATTCATCTAATTCTATCTCAATTAACAAGATCACGGAACACGCTGGAGCAAAATTTTTGTTTTGGCTGACTCTCAACCAATATTTACCGTCCATGGTATTGCTTTCGCATTGCTTCGTGAGACGGACCTCAAACTACAAATGTGCAGCAGCGGAGATCGAACCCCTGCGCCTATGTGCTTCTCCGGTCGCAAGGCGCACGTGAATGCACCCACCACGCCACCGGGCTCGACGGGGTTCGAAAACCTACCCAGAGCGAACCTACTCGGCATCTGCAAGTAAATACCTGGGTCTCTGTCCCAGTGGTAAGCAGCGACGAATCTATTTAAGGACATTCTAACGTCCAAGTCAATGGCAAACAATCGCCGCACTACGCGCGGCCCTTAAGCCCCTAGGCGAAGAGGGTAGTCATGCTGAGTTGTATTTATTGTTACTACACGGCTACCTTGTTTTTTTTTGGGGCTGACCCTCAGCTACACGGCTACTACTTCAACTATTACTATGCATATTACTATAAGCTGCTACAGGTGTTAAAATTTGTGCGCGCGGCTGCGAGGATTTCCGTTATAGAGACGACGACGGCCACAATAGTGAGACAAACAAAGTGTCAAAGGGTATATGACGTACATCTAAAATTTACAAGCAGTTATATATATATATATATATATATATATATGAAATTTAGTGTTTATTTCGCCACACGATTGGTAGACAGTTGACTCATGTTTCGTAAGGTGTCACGATGTGATACTTCGGTCTCACAATATGTACTTAATTTAAAATGATAAGGGCGTTCCGCAAATTTTGGCACATACATAACGTCCAGTATCACACTCTCCACGAAAGCTACAAACACATCTTACAATATTAAAACAGCTGGGCTTCATGCATATGTAAAGGTGATACCCGTGCCAAGTTGTTCGGCAGATTAGCGAGCGGTTCCTTTGCATGGCTCTTTTCCATCCCCGTAAACAAATAGCCGGGCCATCAGTATAGTTCTCTTGTATCAATATAGTCTTGAATAAGTGTTTTCTCCTATCAGTATGGTCTTGAATAAGTGTTTTCTCCTATCAGTATAGTCTTGAATAAGTGTTTTCTCCTATCAGTATAGTCTTGAATAAGTGCTTTCTCTCCGCACATCTCTAAGGTAAATGTTGCCGACACTTACTCTGAAAGCCGTAATACACGCTTAACATAGCAGGCTTCAGCTTGTCTAGATGTTTAATGGTTTAGCGTCAGGTATAGTTCAATTGTAAAAAGACAGTATTGATTTTAAAGCAATTTATAGCTGTTTTTACGTCCACATCATGCATATTGCCGATCAAAAACATTGCAGACGTAGCCTTTGCTTATATCTCCTCGATATGTCTACTAAAAGAGAGCCTATGGTTTAGTGTGACGTCTAAATACGAAAAGTGGCTAACTAATTTGAGCGGTTTTCCATAAACTGATAGACCACGATCCCTGGCCGCGTAAGACCCTCCTCTACTAAAGCGTAAAACCTTTGACTTTTCAGCGTTAACTCTGAGCCTGTTTTATTCGCACTATTTTGCTGTTTCGTTGAGGCAAAACTGCAGATGGTTACGAGACTTTGCTAAAATAACTAGGTCGTCGGTATAAAATACAAAATGAGTTTTAACATTACGCAGTGAGTCTGCGAGTCAAGTTACATACAAAATAAAACAGAAATGGGCTAGCTGAGTCTTCTTGGGCTACCCCGATAGTTTGTGTTACGAGCGTTTGTACATAGTGTCGCCGTTTTTTACAAAATTAAAGCTAATATATATATATATATATATATATATATATATATATATATATATATATATATATATATAATTAGTGTCATATAGTCAATCACAATATATTTAGGATGTTTCTAAATTTACCACACGCAGTTTAAGAGGTTGCGGAGGGTCGAACATCAATCACCTCACAGAAGGCGCCGTTGTGTCGAACGAGTTGTTCGCTAGAGAAGCTAGAAACCGTCGTGTTTGTAAAATTTGCTGCGTCCGACAGACACGCATTCTAGCTACTAGAATGTAATTGAGAACAGTCCGAGAACATTTTGAACACAGCAAATGAGACCCGGGGGTATAAACGTTCACAACCCTCACGTTTAATAAGTGCTGGACGATGATATCATTCGACCTCTAACACCAACAATAATATTTCACACACTGACCTGTATATAGATCTAACGGGCTATGTACAATAAATCACGCGTCTGGCCGAAGCACTGACGAAACATTATACTTTCAAGACATGTGTGCAGTAAGATCCTGTTGATAAAATCTCTCTCTCTTCCTCCTTAAAATTCTGCGTTGTGCTTAGCTCCAATTTATCATATAAGCAGCAAACTTATCTTTTCAACTTTGCTATATATATATATATATATATATATGTATATATACTTGGAAAAAGTGCATTCGTGATAGTTTTGGTCCCACATAGATGGTGGCTTAATGTCTGCGATTAGCAGCCATTCTCGTACTCGTATTACGCATTTGTCCAAGTTTTCAAATCGCTAAGTAGGCCGAGAAAGCACCAACAGCCCTGCACAGCGCCGTGCGCATGTTTCGTACGCTGACGTGGCGTAGTCGGCCGCCCATTTATCCACAGATGTTTCTCTCCTATGTTCCTCTTCTCCCCGATCTTCTCCACCACCCGCTTCTGTTCCACACATACTTGGTTCCATACTGGTGACATCGTATGGAGATGACATTCCTCAAGGACTCGCTGACTGGGTGATCGACGTCACGCGACGCTATGTAATACACCGCTTATCGAGAAGTGCAAGATGTAACACTGCCACAGCGCTGCCGATAGAACTGTGTCTAGTTTATAGCCAAGTAGATAAACAAGTATCTGTATATATATATATATATATATATATATATATATATATATATATATATATATATTATATACAGGAGAAATTGAACCAAAGAGGCGTATTGTCGTCGTCTAGATGGGTCTTGTTGTTTCCTGCTAGGGGCAGTTCCACGACGGTATGGTCGTTCCATTTCGGTGTTATGATTAGACAGAGGAGTGGCTGCTTCTGGTGTAGTAGTTGTGTGTGTGTGTATGTATGTTTGTATATGGGTGTCTGTAGGAGACTCCCTTCATTACGGCTGGCAGTTTTGTTTCGATTCATTTGGCTGAACCTCTGTCTTCCTCGGTTCTCCTCTCCCCCCCCTCTCTCTCTCTCTCTCTCTCTGTCTCTCTCTCTCTATATATATATATATATATATATATATATATATTAAGGATGCAAGTGGAGCGACAATTTATATATGTATATATATATATTCCTCACTTTCCCACTTTGCCGGTGTGTTTTTAGTCGTTTGCCGTCGACATAAGGTGCGATGTTTTACATGCTGCTGCTGCTGCTGGCTTCTGCCACGTATGAGCCGGCCAGAGAGTATATTTTACATCGACCGAAAGACAACTGAAAACAAAACGACGCGAAAAGCAGGAAACAAACAAAGAGCAAAACAACAAGAAGAAGAAAATGTCTGAATGATGAGACGGTTGGTAGTCGTAGTAAGGACACTTCATTCGGTTGAGGCCTAGCCGCGATGGCAACCCCGCGATGGCAGCGCTGACTTCAAAGCAAAAGAGGCCGCCGCCGCACCAATTGGACACACTACCTTGTTTTTTTTTTTGTCGCTGTCGTCGTCGTTGTCCCCGCCGGTTAGTAGGGGGTTCTAAGGGAGGGCCCGACTATCTCACCGCCGGTATTTTTACATTTGATTCGACTGACTTCGGCATCACTGTAAGTAGGCGCCTGTCAAATAATTCGAATAATAATAATAATAATACTAGTAATAATAGCAATAGCCAATATTGCAACTCGCCTGCGTTGTCGGCAAGCTTCACCAAATAGCAGGAATCTAGTACGGGAAAAGTTTTAATATGCATAGCGCTGAAATGATAGAATAAAATGTCGTATATATATATATATATATATATATATATATAGAACTCAATAATCTAATTTTTCTAAAGAAATCGAACGCAAAGAAAACCTTGAGCGGTTTCTAGTCTTTAGTTATACATCTTAGACAAGCCATAACAGATAACGTTTTTATATTAATGTACCACGGTAAAAGCTTGGCCAGATTGCACGAATTAAGAACACGTTCAAAATACAACACAAACTAATAAATAAACTTTAGGCGATAATGTGCGGTAACTTTGCTGGCCTTTTAAAAAATTGCATTTCTTATATAACTGGCTACATAAATATATAACAGATCAATCAGAGCGTGCTTAAGAAGCAAATACGGCCGATGTAGAAAACAGCTCCGAAATACACATGCACGTACATATGTGTGTTTGCTTATCATTAACCACAACGTTTCCTTACACAACGAGGTATGTTGAATTTGCTCATGTAAAGCCGTCAGCCTCACAGCGAACACCGGAGCTAAACTAAAGAAGATAACACTCGCATTATAAATATTTGCAGATTGGGTTAAAAATATACATAAATAAACGTATATTTAAATAATTTGCAAAAACATAAATATACTGTACCTTGCTTCGTTCTACTTCGTTCCCACGCCGTCTCTATGTCTTCTCTCTTTCCTGACGCTCGCTCGTTGTTGGTGACTTTTAGATGGAAGCAACTGGTTCTGGAATAGGTGTGTCTTGCCTGCTACAGACGGTTTCACGTCAGCGTCTAGCATAATCGCGACGCACGTCGAGTGGATGAAACCTTTCTCTTCGTGGATGAGGCTCAGGCTATCGTCCTGTTAGGCTTATGTCGGTCGTTTTCCGCCCTTTTTCGCCGTCCACCCTTCATGCCTTTCAGCGGGCACGTGTCCTGCTAAGTGTCATTAGCAGCAGAAGCCGCCAGGTTGACTTGCTGGCAATTATTCTTCTCTGAATAGTGGGCGCGCGCCAAAGAAAGAGCGATGGGGGTAAATACGCAGTAAGAGAGAGAGAGAGGGGCGGAGGCGGTGGTTGGGGCAAATACGCAGTAAGAGATTCGAGAAAAAGAGAGAGACGGGGTTGGGGCAAATGCGCAGTAAGAGAGAGGGGTGGAGGCAAACACGCAGTGAGAGCGAGAAGGGCAGGGGCAAATAGGCAGTGCCAACTGAGGGTAGGGGCAAAATACGCTGTGTAAGAGATGGAGGTGGGGGCAGATGCGCAATGAAAGATATGGGGCTCGGGCGAATACGCGGTAAAAGATAGGAAGCAAATACAGAGTAAAAGAAGTGCGTGGGGGCAAATAAAGGGTAACAAGGAGATGTGTGAGGGCAAATAAGGGGTAACAAGGAGATGTGTGGAAAAGGCAAGCGATTCATGTGGGGATACATACACACGACCATCGACACAGCTGTGCATGCAGGGCTTATACAATATCTACGCCGCATATTCAATGATCGGCCCCCGTGTCTTGCCAGTATGGCATGTGTATGCATGTACAGTGGCTGTGTGCAATGAGTCAAAGCTGTTGCTAGAGGTATAGAGGAGGGTGATTGTCATGCCATCGTCACCGCCAGGCGGCATCACTAACCACCATGCTGATAGTGGTGATGATGTGTTGTCCATGTGACCGTAAGGAGGAACCAACTGTCTTGGGATTGTCGTTCTTTTTATGTCGGTCTATCTAATTGATCTCGGTCTTTCTCGTTGTTTCGCTCATTTTCCCTATCTCCTTTCTCTCGCTTTTCCATTCGTTCTCTATGCCAGTACTTGCACGATGTCCTTAAATTGGAAATAAGAAGAATGATGATGATGGGAGTGACGACGCTGATGCCGCTGATGGGTGCTCCGTCGCTGTCGTTGCATGATTGGGATTTGGCTAGGCCGATCATAGCGTTGTTTTAGCTCAGCCAAAAAAAGAACTTTTCTTCTTGGTCGTCTCCCGAAAACAGCGCTTCCCACGGCGTCGCCGAACCTTGGAGCGCGGCGCCGTACAGAGGCCGTTGTCGCTGGCTGAACGGTACGACGTCATACACGTCAAAGACATATCGCTCTCACCGTTCTCGTGAAAAGGATCGTCTACCTTACACAATTTGCGGCTAGTGCGCGACATCAGGCCCACAAAACCACAGGTCCCAGTTGTCCCGTTTGTTTTAAGGCCCGTGGCAAACCGCGGAATGCCCGCCTTAAACCTAATTCGCTTTGGTCTTGCTCACCTGATTTTTTCATCGCAAGATTAGTGGTTAGTAGAAAGACACCGCACCGCTGCGACCCGTGCGAGTGTCTCGTTGTCTATGCAGCCTGCCAAAGAATATATACGCTTATTGTCCTGCAATAGGTCTACGTCTTCTAGTCGGGTCGGTCCTACGTAAGTCTTTAGAAAGGCTTTCCTACGCATATTTCTCTTACTTATTACTGTTCTGAGCCAGTCTAGCTTACGCGCTACAGTTTTTACGTTTAAACCCACTGGCAAGCATCTTGAGCTCTACTAACATGTGCAACATAATAACCTTTTTAAGTACCGTGTAAGTTTTTGCACTATAAAATAATTATTTGTATTTAATTGCGCATATATTTGCAATGTATCAGTGCCTAGGCTAGCCTATTTTAAATCCAAGTCAATTTCGCGCTCGACGCCTCCGGTGACTGACTAATATGCTACTGTGATGATGCGTTTTGTCGTCGTGCACGTGTCACGTGCAGCATGTTTTGAAACGAACTGTCGCTAATCTCAAAGGTATAGACTTGGTCATGCCGCGTGTAGCCGGGAAGCAGGAAATTACTAGCCTTCCTGGTCGACTCGGCGGTGTTCTAAGCGTCGCTAATCTGGGAAAGTGGAAATCCGGGACAGTGGTCTGAGCGCTCCGTAGCAGACGCTCCCAGGCGAGGCCTGCTTCGAAACACTAAAAAATTACTGGCTATACACGTCTGTCGATCCTACGGGACGGTGGCGACAATTACAGCATTTGTCCGAACGAGACTAAGCCGTGGGACTTGACAATGTTGGTAAAATACTTCATATTGATCTAATATTTTCAGTCAGTTAAGAGATCCCTAGTGAAGTTTACTAACCAGACCAGTGATCCGCGAGGAAATCCAATCGTGGACGATAATTTCGGTAATAACGTTAGATAAGGTACACAGGAAATACGCAAACATGTGCAAGTGTGGTTTGCGATACGATCTAGAATTAAAACATGTTTTAAGGGCGTTACTTCTAATTCTAGACCGAATATGCGTACCCTGCTGGCTTAGGAGCCACCGTAGGCATGTTATTCTGGTATTCTAGCCTCTTTCGAATTCGTAAGTTCCCGCGTACCTTTCTGCGTACTGGCCAAACCTATGTCTACGCATTACAACGTTTTACTGTGTCAACCGTACTAGTAAATGTATTGTATTACTAGCACATTGACAAATTAAAGAATACTTATCCTGCAGCTATAATAACTAGGCGATGAGTTCTATAAATAATCGCTTGCAAAATTAAGCGTCAAAACCACTAGGAGCAGCAAAGATCGTCCTGCATGTAATTATAATCTAAGCGGTGAATCATATTACTCATACGATCTTCTCCGAATCCGTAGTGTTAACTAGCAATGTGATCAATATACTAGTTACAGCAGATTATTTTAAGCCTAATTTATAAAAGCATGGCTTATGCAATAAGCTAATTTGATGTATGTCTCACATTTAAGCAGTCAGACGAGTTTGTTTAGTACATACAATTGGAGGACTTCAATAACCTTTGAATGCTCTCTATGGTGTCGAAAAAGCCTTTGCCTTCTGCCTACAATTTCCACGCCATAGCGTAAAGGCGTATAATAGGCTTATAGATAAAAATCACTATCCGTTTCTATCCGTGCAAATGGAGTGATGTGGCCTCTGATGTTCGACATGCTTTGTGCATCTAGGTGGTAAGTATTCGATCCTAGTCAGGCTATTATCTGCGTTTTACTCCATACTAAACATGCGTCCTCGGACGGCCTAATCATCTCAGGCTGGGGCTTCGTTTTGCTCTACCACGCATGGATTACTTCACAACACTAGGAGTGAGGCCGAACCCCCCCCCCCCCCAGAGCTGAAGATGCATCAGCAAGTGTAGCACGGCATACACGGTACAGCTGCGTGCATGCCTGGTTCCACGTAGACTTGCTGTCACTGCTGGTTCTGGTAGATCCGCAAATCAACAGATCCGCGAACTCACGGACCCTTCGAGACAGCCTTCGGAAAGGACAGAGGGTGACTCTATCCTGCGGATCAGGACCAGACCTCTAAGGGTGTTATCGAGTGGTCATTTCGATCAACGATCGAACGAGCACTGATTTTCTAGGCTTGCTGCTTACCATTCTAACCAGCTGTGCGCCGGTCGCCCAGACCGTGAACGACCCAGGGGAAATCTTCCTTGTTCAGCGTTCCCTGCTCGGTGCGTGGTGGGCCGTGGTACATATTCGATCGGGCCGGCTATGCTATGTCCTTTCTCACACACACACACACACAGACGTTCACATCTTGTTCTACCTCAATTACGACACTACAACATGCTAGGCCAAAAACCGCTGTCCCGAAAGCAATAACTACAACGTGCAGCCAAGAAGATCTAATAGAACGCAGCGACACTGTCTGTGACTAAGGCCGAGGTCTTTCCTCTGCTGTGCAATACTTAAACGTTCCGGTAGGTGATCACGCGTCTCTCCCCACATAACGCACATAGTTTTGTGTCGGGCTAGACAGCTCTCAGTCAGCTGACTAGCAGCTCTCAGTCAGCGCTGAGAGCTCACCAGTGAAGATAACTAATCAGATCTAACTGTGATCCGCGAAGAAATTCCAGCTAGGGCGAATATTTTGGTGCACGGCGGCATACTTCGCGACCATTCGCTATATGCTAGCTGGTCATTTTGACAACGGGCAGGTGCGTCGTTGAAAACGGTGTTGTTAGAATGGGGTGCCCAGCCACGTGTGCATTTGGAAATCGAGTCAAAACTCTTCGATTCTTTCATTTCTCTCTCTCTCTCCTTCTTTCATTATTATGTTTTATCTGCTAACTACGTGCTACAGTGGTGATGAGAGACGAGTCCCAGTAACTTGTGAAACTACCTTCCTGCAGTTGAGGTCCGTCCGGGTTTAAACAACTAACCGGCGGATACACGGAGGTCATTCAATCAAAAAACGCAGGGAACGCATGATAAAATATCTTCATTCAAATATGATGTGTAAATGATATATATATATATATATATACGAGGTGTGTTCAAAAAGTATCGCGTGTGTGCGCACTTTTGTGTTTTTTCAAAAATTATTCATTTATTCATGAATATCTATTTTGTCCCCTTCAAAGTAATCCCCATGAGATATTATACACTTGTGCCAACGGTTTTTCCAATCTTCAAAGCACTTCAAAAAACCATTTTTTTTTATCTTGTTCAGCTCCTCCTTCGATGCCGTCTTTATCTCGTCAAGCGTAGCGTAACGTCGTCCTTTCATGGGCCTCTTTAGTTTAGGGAACAAGAAAAAGTCACAGGGGGCCAGATCTGGGGAATACGGTGGCTGCGGCATCATTAGTGTGTTGTTTTTGGCCAAAAACTCGCGCACAAGCAACGATGTGTGAGCAGGGGCGTTATCGTGGTGCAAAAGCCAATTTTTGTTCTTCCACAAATCCGGGCGTTTCTGGCAGATTGCTTCGCGCAAATTGCGCATAACTTGCAGGTAATATTTCTTATTGACCGTTCTACCCTGTGGCAAGAACTCATAATGCACCACGCCCCTGCAATCGAAGAAAACTGTCAGCAAAACTTTCACATTCGACCGAACTTGGCGCGCTTTTTTCGGTCTTGGTTCGTGCGGCAGCTTCCATTGAGATGATTGAGCTTTGGTTTCCACGTCATAACCATAAACCCACGATTCGTCACCAGTTATGACCCTCTGGAGCAAATTTGGGTCGTCGCGGACAGAGTCCAACATCTCATTAGCAATGTTCATGCGATGCTGTTTTTGGTCGCAATTGAGCAATTTTGGTACGAATTTCGCGGCGACCCGTCTCATGCCCAAATCATTGATAAAAATCGAATGGCACGAGCCAATCGATATGTTTAGGTCCTCAGCAACTTCTCTAACGGTGATTCGACGATTGGCCAATACCATTTTCTCCACTTCATTAATTTTTTCGTCTGTTGTTGAAGTGCTCGGGCGTCCGGCACGCTCTTCGTCGTTCACATCTTCTCGGCCTTCTGAGAACATTTTGTACCACCGATAAACGTTGCTTCGGTCCAAGGTAGCTTCTCCGTATGCCACAGTCAACATTCGGAATGCATCCGCGCACTTAATTTCGTTTTTCACACAAAATTTGATACAGGTTCTTTGATCCATTTTTTTGAATAGATAAAAATCGAAGACGATCCAAAACACGTGCAAGCAAAGCAGCTGTCAACAATTAAGTGAACATTCAAAATGGCCGAGCTTGTCGGCATAAGTGAGAGACATGAGTACCAACATAACGCCACAAAAAATCGAAATTCGAATATACGTAACCCGCGAAAATTCAAAAGTCGCGATACTTTTTTTCGCGATAACACACCTCGTATATATATATATATATATATATATATATATACGAGTGTATCCATAGTTAAGATGTATAAACATACCTTTTAGTCATGTTATAATGAAGATACAATTTAAAAAGAGCGTGTTTTGTTTGTTAAACATAATTCACTACGCGACTATATGCATTTATATATATATATATATATATATATATTACCTGTAACCGAAAAAAATGTTAATACATATTTATTATGAGTTATTACCCATGTGCTAAGCATATATATAAAAAAATAGATATATATATATATATACAACACATTGCTTTCACACATTTTCATAACATTATATATTCATACATAATTTTTTCACTACAGAGTTGGTAGATACAATCATAACATAACAGTATGGTCTGACATTACATGACCAACTAAGGATGTTAGGGAGGTCTTAACAGTTTTCGTTTAAACAAGTATGTGGTAGGGCTCAATATCGCATTTTAGAACACGCATTATCCACAGAAACAAATTATGTTTTGCACTACTATTTATACAGAATGAACCATAAGCGTTATTGCTGAAACGGTTCGGCTTTACGCACATATAATGATGGTGATAGCCATGGTTGGTCATTCGATAGCCATTTGTGCGATTTTTTTTTGGTAACGTCTTTGCCACTTCTAACAGTGCAAAAAATGTGTATAGTTTCCATCGCATACTTACCGCTCCTTTTCTCTCTAGCAGCTCTATATCATGTGTGGCTGACATGCTGTTTGGAAGCGGAAAAGCAATATTTGTATCTATCTCCAGGAAATGAATCATTCGCTGTAAACTGCGATTGCCGGCAGGCAGTTTGCCATGGTTGGGAGCAGCTTTTTTTTTACTGTTTTCATCGGTCGACATCACGTAGGTCGCCCAGCAAGGAAATTGCGGCCGCAGTTTCTGCTCGTACCCCGTCAACGTGTCTACTGATGAATGAGAGCGCAGGAGGTTAGGATAGCCTCTAGATAAGTAAAGTTGTTGACTACCTTCAGTCCTCTGTATTTAATTTTAAAATTAATTATCTCTAGCATCATATGATTTTACTCTACGGAAACGCATTGTCTTTTTGCAAATTTGTTTTCTTCACACCATTTTGTAGAGTCTTCGAGATGATAAGCTGCAGGTGATCTTAAGATTTTGCTAGGCTGACTAAGTAGTTTGCATGGAATGCGTGTGATGCTCCAAGGTCATCAAGCAGATCCATATCCAGTTACGTTCGGAATTAACAAGAAAAGGGATCCACCTGGGCCACTCCAGTTGTTTGAGTTACGAATATATATTTCACCCACTCTTATACGTAGTGGGGCCTTCTTTTATCGTTATGACGTTTTTAAAAAGTATGTAAATGTAAAAAAATAACGCTTAAGCGTACTGGACTGAGTATATGGTCGGTATGATGAAGGCAATCAAATGCAGTTTGAAAATTAAAAAAACAGCATACGCCATTTATGCACATGCTTTTAGAGTGGCGATATGATACATGCTTTAATACAAACGAGACAGCATCCGACCTACACCGTCCCTGTAAGAAACCATATTGCCCTGCCGAGATCTTGTTTTTGGTGACCGTATACAGTAGACGATTCCGACGTTAGAACCTTGTATAGTACGCGTGTGAGTGCGATGCCTCTATAGTTTGGGTTAGTTGCATCTCCTTTTCGTTTAAAGATGAGAGAAAGCTTTGCCACCACCCAGCAGGTATGTTCCATATATATAGGCATTTGTTGCATAACGTTGCTTGTTAAAATTGAATATATTACATTTACATCCTTCAACCGTATCTTAAGTCTCAAATTTACCTCTGTGTTTGATTTCGCAGTTGAATCAGACCAATAGCCCATCTAATTGTTCCTTCAACTTCGTTTTCGTTGTCTCTGTTCTCAGCTAGCTGTAATGCTTGGCTGTCTAATGAGCTAGGGATATACCTAGAAAAAATCCTTTCGGGGCTGACTCTCAGCCAAGATTTAACGTCCATGGGACTGCTTTTCGCATTGCTTCATAGACGGACCCCAATAAAGACAAATGTGCTCAGTTTAGGGTCCAGAAGATCATCTACAACTATTAGTGAACGTTTTACTTAACTGCAATAGTTATAGTCTAGTATCATCGAACTCATATGAGCGGCTATTGGCGGTTCAAATACTATAGACTACATATACATATATATGTCAGTCGAGCCTGGTGGCGTGGTATATTCGCGTGCGCCCTCCGACGCGAACGAGACACAAAATCAAGCATTCGATTACAGGAATCAAATGCACGGGTTCGATCCTCGCCATTGCACATCTGTATTTGTGGGGACCATCTTACAAAGCAAAACGAAAGCAATTTCAAGTGGATGTTAAATGTTGGCTGAGGGTCAGCCCGAATACAAAAAAGACTATATATAATAATATGTTCGGTTATTGTAGTGCTAAGACGAAAGAAGCTGCAACAAAGGAAGACGAGCAGCAACATAGTAACGTTGGTTAAACAACAACGATAACAGCAGCACTAGGAACATTACGAACAATGGCAACATCGTGAACAACACAAAACTCCACTATAAACAATAAACAGCCCTGTTGTCAAGTTTAGGGGTTCAGTCAGTCGACCGTGGACAGAGCTGCCGTCCCATCAATGTCGATTAATCTCCGTTCTTCTGTTCCACAATCGCCGGCGCAGGAAGCCTTTGATCGAGGTCGATACGTCGCAATACTCGATTCGAGGTCATTGCATCGTTACCATCCTACGTATCCTTATCACCTGGCGAGGAGAGCGGCCAGGAAGCTAGGTGACCTTCATCGACGATGTCACTATCATCATCATTATCGGCATTTGTACCGTCATCATCATCATCATCACTACCTGTACAAAAAAATAGCTAACGATCGCTAACCAAGCTCCCACCGTGGTTAGCCCCGACTTGTTCTCTACAAGCCTGTCTCCCAGTTACTTGACGACTGCAATTGCGGCTAGTCTCCTCAGCATCCATCCATCCATCTTTCAGAGAAGATCGTTAACTGAATTAAATGGAATAGAACGTAAGCAGAAGCGGCAGCAGCAGCAGCAAAAATATCACCACCATCAGTAACCACGGCACGTCGAGGGAGCTCCTCGGCTGGGGTACATGCTGCCCCTACCTCGGCGATGGGAGACCTCGGCGTCGGTCCGGCAAGCTTCCTTCGTCAGCGTCCGCATACGTCCAATGACTTCTAGGCTACAACGATTGCCACAGTTACTACAGCTGCTGCTACTACTACGACTAACAACATTACTACGAACGTCGATGACATCGTGTCACCGTAGTGCGCTGATGACCTAGAGCGTGATCTCTTGCTTGATCTTCTTTCGCTCGCTCGCTCGCTCGTAGCGCTCGACCATAGCGCGTTCATTTTATGTTTCATTTGTTTATCGGTTTGGTTCATTTTCTCTGCCTTCTCTCTTAGATGCCTTCTTATACAGCACACCTACACTCTACAAAGGTTCGGGTGGGCTGTGATCTCCCACCCCCCCCCCAGATCAGCGAAGCATCCTTCCGAGCCGCACTCCATCGGAAGAAAAACAAACACAACCAGAGAAGTGGAAAGAGCTAGATGGGAGAAGTAGGAGAAATGAGAACATGATGAGCCGTATTGCTGATCACTTCTGGCCCAAAAATAGCCTGCAA
The DNA here is from genome assembly GCA_003439945.1 of Dermanyssus gallinae. Classification (NCBI taxonomy): domain Eukaryota; kingdom Metazoa; phylum Arthropoda; class Arachnida; order Mesostigmata; family Dermanyssidae; genus Dermanyssus; species Dermanyssus gallinae. The sequence goes on from QVRM01003440.1 coordinate 48,221, forward strand.
ACACGTTTTTAGAAGAAAAAATATATATTTCTCGTGCTCTCGTTCGCTCTCTTTAGTTGGCCCTCTGTGTTTTTCTCACTACACAACTACTTTACTTCTTCCTCTCTTCCTATCTCGTTCCGTTTGATTTTCAATGAATGAGTGTCTCCGCTAAGTGAAAAGCGACATTGACACCGTTCTGGGTCGTTTTACTCAGGCTTAATAAGCATGATCTAACTAGACTAGACAACGACTACATGAGACACGGAGTCTTCCTAACCGCATCCCTAGTTAAAATGAATATTATATAATTGTTGCAAAATAGTATTAACGGCCCTTAACTAAGTTAAAGCCTACGTTGAAACCCAAACAATGACGGGTTCGAGTTGAAACCTTCTACCTCTGCATCCAGGGGACGCAGGCAGAACCCGACAACTATATCGAATTATATGTAGTATTCTAGTCATCTTACTTGTTTGATATCATCCCGTCTGTCTGCAATCAAATGGGTCCCACAACGAGGATTCCGTGTCACGCACGACACTGCGGCATCAACATATGAGTGTATGGTCTGTGACCAAGTGACAAACCTCTATGCTCTATTACTAGCCGTTACACATCTGTATTTATGGGTTCCGTCTTACAAAGCAAAACGAAAGATAATCCAAGTAGACGTTGGCTGAAGTCAGCGCGAAAACAAAAAAGACTTATAAAATAGTATGTTCGATTATTGTAGTGCTAAGACGAAGGAAGCTGCAACGAAAGAACCTTGCGGCGTTGATAACGTGCGCAAATGTTAATACTTGCTCATTTATAAATGGAAGCTAAATCATAGCTTGAGTGTTCATTTATAAATGAGCAAGATGTAAGTAGTACATGTCTTGCGTTATCGGCTCTCGCGACCGATCGAATTGTTGCCACTTGGTTGTCAATATCTACAAAGGTGTTCCTTTATCTATTCTATTTTGATATCCACTCGGAATACACGGTCTAGACACGAGGCATATACTATATCATTACTTATTGTATTATATATCGTGTGCTATGACGTAAGATGGTGGGGGGGGAACCGAGAGTTATCAATCGGAAGTGACGCAATCTTCGTACGGCCCACCTTTGCCGCCATCGTATAGCTCAGGCGGGCCGCCGCTATCAGTGCAACGCAATTACGAGATGTAGCCGCGCGTTTTCATGTGTTTTTCCATGTTGCACGGCGGAGCTCGGTTCCCGAGTCTATTAGCCCTCACTTACTACAGTTCGCGTCGCAGCGGACTGCTTTTATCAGTTACAGTATAGACGTGAAGACGACGGCTTACAGCTTCGGAGTAAATACGTTAGGTGTATTCGGTTTCAGGAAGAGCCGCCGAAGCGGAACAATGCCATATCATCCACCAATAGAAATGCAAAAGTATGTGTCATGGCATCGTAATTCTGTATCCTGTATACCAGCGTTGCATTTCAATTGCCCCGTTCGTAATTGCTGAGACCTGATGAGTATGTAACTTCTTCGCCCATTACGCAGGTATATTTAATGCAGCCCACATATACTGGAACGAGTTCTTATGCAGTGTAAGAGCCGCTTATGGAAATACACTCGTAAAGCACCATTCTTCGAAACGACGCATCGTGTGTACTAAAAACAAACGTTGTATATACATATAGTTTTGGATGAAGCATTTAAACCCGGATGTACACATGTTACAAAGGATTGGTTTGAAAGGTATGCCTTGCCTTGGGATTGAACCCGTGGCTTTTTTTTGTCAGAGTCTCCGGACACCGGTTCGTTTAATTGACAAATTATTTGTTTTTATATACGATTGTGATATATATATATATATATATTGATTTCCGTAAGGCGAATGTCCGTGTATAGTTTTTTCAGGTCATGACTAATTTTTAATCCACTCCGGCATTTACCTTGTCTAAGTTGGAAACCATGCAAACCAATTTAAGAGTGGCCAGTCTGGGTCTCGAACACAGTCCTCCCGAATGCAAGGCAAAAACTTTGACACTAAGCCATTTTGCTCGGTCCTATATATTATATATAAATATATATATATATATATATACGAAGCGTTATCAGTGGCAATGCCATACATGAGAGCGGGAACTCACAAACAAGGAACTTGTTTGCCGCCAGTGAACTATATTTTCTGTGTGTGTTGAGCACGTCTGTGTCCGTGTGAGTATGTTTGTGTGCACGACCGGTGGCCAGAGTCCTCAACGAAGGCAAAACACATTTATCCTCAACTGACCGCCGTTTCCGTTCACGGTCATTGTCTATCTAGCCATGCGTTACTTCTCAGATGCGCTGCTGCTGCCGTCGCCTCCCCCTTGCTGATATTGGGCCGATTGCTTCATCTCGTACGTAGCGTATGCAGTCACCGTCTCTGCCTTCTTATTCTTTGCTACTGTTGTTGTTATTGTAATTATTGTTATTGTTATTGTTGTCGTTGTCGTTGTCGTCGTCGTCGTTATTGTTGTTGTTGTCGCTGTCGCTGCTGTTGTGTCGCTGTTATTATTATCATTATTGTCATCGGCGGCGGCTGCTGCTGGTTCATCCGATGTGAAGCTACGTAACCCCACTTTCGCGACGTCAACGAAGATCTCCAGCTTTAGCCAGACCCGTTCTTCGAGCTTCTTCCAAGCATTTACTACTTTGTCAGAGCAGTAGATAGTAGCTACCGCTCGCCAAGCCTCCAACCACCGAGTCTGGCTGAGGCGAACTCCGAATGTGGTGTCATTCGCTGTTCCGCGTTTTTTTCCGATTCCGAGCTACCGAGTTGCCTCGCTGTCTGCCTGGCTCCCTGTCTGACTAAGTCAAATGCCCACACCACTACCACGATCGCTCGCTACCACCACTAGCACGGCAGCACCAGCTACGCGTAGAGAACAAGCAGAAAAAGTTGCAGCTGGAGCAGAAGCGGTGCCAGCAGAGCAGCTCCATCTCCTCTATGTGGAGATGGTTGGACGGTTTTTGTTCGCCGCCCTCTGGTTGTCAGCCGCCATCATCATCGTCGTCGTCGCCGTCGTTCAGTAACGGTGGGGTTGACCTCAAACTCATCTCCCCCCGTGTCCTCCTTCTTCTCCTTTCCCCACTGTTCTCGTCGTTGTCGTCCTCCTCTCGACCGACCAGACCCCAGAGACTGACCTGCCTCGCTTCTCGGCTCTTTGCCCCAGCAGCAACGGCAACAACATTAGCGAGAGCGGAATCCGATCCCAACAAATACCCCCATCACCCCCGCCTGCCGTTGTTGTTGTCCTTCGCCGTCTGGCCATTTCTGATTTCAACTTGACGATGTGCAGTCGTCGTGTGGTTTTCGTTGCAATCTTGCTTTCATTTGACGATGTATAGTAGTATGTACATTTACGCCGACGGCAAACGGCACGGCTACGAATCCCGATATCGTATCACGCAAGACGCCCTTAAGGTTCGTTCTTGTTTGTAGAATATCGTTTTAGATAAGTGCGTATTATTGATCAAATTCATCTCATTCTCATAAACGGTTCCATACGATAACCGTGAATTGCCTGTGTGCGGGTTTGCTCCACTGATGCATCTAAACGTCATCGACGCGTGAGACATATACGGTGTGCAAACACTCTCACCTTGACATTATGGAGGGGAATCTGGGTTTAGTAGGCGTGAGACTGGGTTTAGTGGGTCCCACACTAGTCACTGTTAGTTGTCCATGACGATGAGTGTGAGTTAAAGCCACAACAAAACTATAAAAGGAAACGACAAAAATCTCATAAAACGATGCGCTCAAAGAGCGCTATTTTCGTAAGCACAACAAAAGGTGCCCTTAGGCATATTAGCTTGTTTATTTGTTGATAGCATGTATGTATTGAGAATACGGCTAGGAAAGAAGACCATTTTTTGGCCTATCGTTTATACGGAGCGTCGGCCGCCGGCCCAAAACTCGCGGGTCGGAACGACACGCTTGGTCGCGCTTTCGTTCAGGTCGGCGGGGTTCCCACACGCCTGCTCGAATTACCAGGCCGTTATCCAGACGACAAACGGTACCAGGCGGCAGTGCAGGGAACCCTACTTAGGTCGGCTATGTTTGCCGGGCTACGGATTGTACGCTTGGGATACGCGTTCATTTCGAGGAACAGCGTGTTCAAACCCGTGACTAAATTGAAATAGTATACATCAATAAAAGAAAAGAGCTTAAAGCAATCTTATATAACTACGTGAGTGATGGACCATTAGATCTAGAAAGCTCCTGTTCTAAAGTAAACCACCGTGACACTTCCATTTTCAGTGTCCTGACATTCAAAGGTAGTATGCTAAAATCCTACCTACACGTATGAGTATATATGTATGATAGCTAGTATGCTAATACACCCAAATAACATAGACTGCAATCCTATTTAATTGCAGACAGTTTTCTGATCGAGTTCCTCGTTACGCCATGGCACGGCTGCGGTTGGCGCTGTCGCAGGCGCTTGAAGGACGGTTTCGAGAAGATCTGTCGTCTGAGTATGCAGTTTGTATTTCTGCCCTCCTTTTCCTACCTGAAAGAAAGCAGGAAAGCTGCTAAAAGCTTTCCATACAGATGCTGTCTAATCTAGCACGTTTCGCTGCAGTCGTTAGACTGGCCTCCTAAACTACTCTATTTCTACACTCGTCCCTTTATGACAATACAACGGTACACTGAACTGTTAGGCCTACTTAGAGCATATATGCCATGAATTATTTATTAGCCACCATCACCATTAATTTCTTCAATAAATTGGAAATGTCTATGAGACCACATTTGCTTTATATCTATGACACTGTTACCCATCAGCGAGTTTGCCATATAGCAAACAGACACAGCGGCAAACAACAAACATTTAAGTGGTATATCAGACACGCAATTCTACGCCATTACAGAACAAGCTATTCATTGACATGTAAGGTCCGCCTATTTTGATAAACTTGCTATGAAACCCATGCGCTGCGTATATGGTGCATGTACTATTTCTTTGTATATATATATATATATATATATATATATATATAATATATATATGTATAAGAAGACGAGCACTGCCGAGTGTGCAGACGTATTGTAAATGATTAATAAATCATCACAATATTTTCTATATATATATATATAAGAAGGCGAGCACTGCCGAGTGTGCAAACGTATTGTAATGATTAATAAATCATCACAATATTTTCTATATATATATATATATATATATATATGTGTCTCGGTTGGCGTACCCTAGGGTTCCCTTATTTTCGCAAAGGGTCGTCACAAGCGTCGACTATAAGGTCGACAAGAAGTGTGGGGGTTCTGGTTTGCAAGTCAGCAGCGTACGGACAAACGGGAAGTATACGAGCAGAGAGATCTACCGGAAGGCAATGTAGGAATAGGGAAGAAGAGAGAAATGAAGGGGGCATAGGGAGAGAGGGAGAGCGAGAGAGGAGTAGCATGGAAGGAATAGGAGGGGGGTATGCAGAGAAAACGAACCAGTACGAGTGGAAATGTATGCGCATACATACGCTCATTGTCATTTATTGTGGCAATTACCATCCGTTTCTTCCATAGCCTGTCGCAGCCAGCGAACGCGCTCTTGCAGGCGCGGCCAGGCGGGCAGGCAGTGTCGTGTGCTGGCGCCGCATCCACAAGCCTCGACACAATCCGGTCGCTCCGGGTTCGCCCCCTTCCCTGAAGACCTGACGGACGGCCCCGTTAGGTCTTTACCCCGCACCCACGCTTTGCCTCTAGACGAACATTGTACGAACAGCGACAGCAGACACAGAGGTGGTGGCGGGATAAGTCCGAGAGCAGATGAACTGCACGCCAACGAGCGGAACGAACTCGCAAAGGTCGCCATTGTCAGGGAACTTTACGGCACTACTATATGAGCCTCTGCAAACTGGCCAAGAAGTACCATCAGCACCAGCAACAGCAAAAAGTGCCGGCAGCATCAACAACAACAACGATATCAGCAACAACAACAACGACAACGACGAAGGTGAAAAAGAACGGAGCGCGGCAGCGATGTCAACTGCCGTAAAATGTCTCAGCCAGCGAGCGAACACTGTAGAACTGTCGTCGACAAAGAACACAACTTAGAGCCCACATTTCTGGTAGGCTTCTCGACCGGCGAGCACAGCAACATCGGCAACAGCAACAACAACATAATAGCAACGGCAAGAACAACAGTACCAACACGACAACAGAAAGATCACAACAACAGCAACAACAACAACTGCGGCCAAGACCTTGTAGAAGAGATGGTCCGCTTGAAGTTATGCAAAAAAGAGTCTAAGAGTCGACGCCACTGGCGCCGCCACCGCCGCTGGTGGCATGTT
>QVRM01003441.1:620000-747139 GCA_003439945.1 Dermanyssus gallinae
CGGTCGCCTTGCAGAACCCCCCCCCCCCCCCCGAAACGCCCAAAGTGCCGAAACCCCCGAAATCCTTTTTCGCGGCTGTCGCTCATCGGGCGCCCAACTTCCTACTGCTACTCTTACTACTACGACTACTACTACTACTACTACAAGTACTATTACCCGTTCTCCGTGGAACACCGGCACACCGCACAGCGACGGTCCATTGCGATCCCAGACACTACGACGGCTGCTCTTCACCGTGCGACTCGTAGCCCCCCCAGGCTACGAGTTTCCCATCGGCAACACTGGGCAACACCCTTTCGCCCCCCCCCCCCCCCCCTCCCTTCCTACGCAACCTCCTGCGCCCCTGCGTGTCACTGCTGCTGCTGGTGCTGCTGCCGGGGGGCGGGGGGCGCGATACGGCGGCACAGCTACTAGTCGGCCGTGATATATGTATATTCCGAATGACAATGGCGTCCGCAGGCGGCCGCCTGCGCCAGTCGCCACTCACTCACTCGCTCCATGCTGCTGCTGCTGCTCAGCACTCTCTCTCTCTGGCTCCTGGGGCGCTATCTTCTGGCCTATCCCACCCATGGCAGCCTCTGCTGCTGCTGGCGCCAATGCGCTCCGTGCTGCATAGCATTATACCGGTGGAACGACGGAATGCAGAAGCAGAGCAGTTGTTGTCGTTGTCTTCGTTGTTATTGAGGTTGTTGTTGCTGTTGTCGTGGTCTTCGTGGTTGTCGCTGTTGTTGTTATTGTCGCTGTCATCGTAGCGGCATCGTTGTTGTTGCTGTTGCTATTGTGGTCGTTGGTGTTGTTGTTGTTGTCGTTGCCGTGGCGATCATGTTGGCGACCAAGCTTCTGCTGGCGGTGATGATGATGATGATGATTCCGACGAGAAGGATTGCAATGATGTAACTCGTCACAGCCCCGAGCACAATGATGACAACGACAACGGTGGCAGCAGCAGCAGCAGCGACGTTACCATTAAAGGTAGCAATGCAAGGACGGCCGCAATGGCAACGGTAATCATATTAAAAACAGCCGCGGCAGCAGCAGAAATAACGGTACTATGAGCAACAGTAACGACAGCATGAGTGGTGACAGGCAACCATTCAGCTGGTGACGACAATCGGTACAATAAGAACAACACCACGACAAAGACGACGACAGCGCTCGAACGACATCACACCATAACCACAATACGGCAACAACAACAACAACACAACTGGCAATGGAGTGATAGCAACAGCAACAACAACAACAACAACAACAATAGCAATATTCAAAACGATAAAAACACCAATGGTATGATGATGATGATGATGATAAGAATAAAAACAACAATGATGACTGACCGCGAGACTCGCACAATGCGCACTATGTATGAGAAGAAAAGTACGCTGCCTTTGTGCGAAGAACGTTCGTCGTAAAACCACCCAATAAAATAAACAGAACATGTATAAACTTACGACAGAGGTGTGGGAGTGGGGAGGAAGGGGGAGGGGGCGCAAGCTGGCGGGCGGGCGTCCGAGGTGTGGAGGGGGGCCAAAAGACCACAAAAAGAAGGGAGGGTGAAGATCTATCCGCGTCCAGGTGTCTGACCACTGTGGAATTTCTGTGAAAACAACTCAAAAATCTGAAACCCGTAGACCGACGTACCCATCAACTAACAGAGTGAATGAATGAGTCAATGAATGAATGAATAAGTCAATGAACGCACGCATATACGATCATACATGGCGAACGCGGCCCAGACGAGTGTGCGGAGAGACGCAATAGCAAGGCAAGCAAGACTTTGCCACTTCCGAGCCAGAACGTCGCGGAACTTGGCCAAAAAAAGAAAGCCAGTCAAAATACGACCTTGAGAACGACGAGAGGTATCGCAAATCGCCGTTTGAACCACTCGCCGCCATTGGCCGGCGACCGACAACGCCACACGCATCGTGCATGCACGCGGCGGCGTTCGTGCAAACTACGAGACATGTCAGCGAACGGTGAGTGCTGCTCAGTGAGCGAGCTGGTAGAGACTGAAAAAAGTCAGCCTGATTGGTCAGCCTGTTAGTCAGTCAGACTTCCAGTTAGTCCATCGCCGGCAAACGGTGACTGTGCTGGACTGGGCAAACCTAGCAGGAAAGCTGCCTAAACCGAAGCGCCAAAATGCCGAAATGTTCGCCTCCGCTTTGTCCACATCGACAGATCCACTCCCAGTTCATTATATATATATATATATATATATATATATATATATATATATATATATATATATATATATATATATATATATATGTATATATATATATATATATATATATATATATATATTTACACACATATTTATTACCCGCCCGCGTAATTGTATATAAAAACGTAAAAACCAAAAAGGCCTACAGCTGATCGTTTCATAGTCCCTCCTATATACAAAGGGTGACTATAGAATAGAGGGGAGATATATCTATATTTATTTATAAATACATTTATACTTTACTTGGTCTGCTGCCAACTGACAAACAGATAGATACCTCTTCGTTTCGGATTAATATTACTCTAATGGTTCCAGATCATTAGTAGAGCATCCGATATAACGAGTCCTATGTAGGCCGAGTCAAGCAACAATCTGCATTCGATCGATAACATCGTATCCGTCATCCGATGACTTTAACGCGAAAACATTCCCATTGCCCGCCGTTTGTGCAGTTCTCTACCGTATATTTTTATTTATTTAACGCTCTTGAAAACTCTATAAAATACGTTGTTTTTCTATACACCTGTATATATATATATATATATATATATATATATATTTGAGGCCGGGCTTGAGATCTTTTAAACCAGTCAGTATTTTATCACGAACGCTGCCACACTGGATAGCTTAGAAAACGAGCACTTCTACGCTTGGAACAGTTACCAAGATGTTTTCGTAGTGCGCCAAGGTTCGTAACCTTGGAAATTTATGAAAGCGTTGAGGTGCAGTCAAATCACTTTGCATATTCCAAGTTACGAACTCTCCGACGTGTATATATATATATATATATATATATATATATTCATATTCCCATAGATAGGAAGAGAAGCCAAAGATCATGAGCAAAGCGTGTGTATTTCTTCGTGTACTACCACCACTCAACGACAAATGGGTCTACTTTTGTATACCCGTTCCGTCCACCTAGAACCCCCCCCCCCCAAACAAAACTCCTCATTAGAGTGGAGTAGAGCTGTGCAGAGCAGCAATAGGACGGGAATGGAAGCAGAACAGCAGCAGCAGCAGTAATAGGCGTGGAGAAACGTTGGATGGAGAACAGATGGAGAAACGTTGAAGTCGTTGACGTGAAGTTCGACGAAAGCTACAGCAATCTTCCTGCAGCATCAATAGCAGCAACACCACCAACAACAACAAGGGTTCAATCAGCAGCAGCAGCGGCAGCAGTAGTAAAAGCAATCTTATCTCGATCTCAGTTACTGTTCGCCGGACACCGGGCGACACTTTGCCAATGAATGATTGTTCTCTTTCTTGACGTTCGTTTCTCTTGCGTTTAAGGCGCCGGCCGTGTTCCTCCCTGTGTTCCTCTACTCTTTGGTAGAACGTGGGCTTTGTCGTAGCCAACCAGCCATCATTGTCGTCACAGTCGTCGTTTTGTTGCTCCGTGTTCCTTGTCGTTGTTCTCATCGTCATCACTGTTGCTTGTCGTCATAATTGTTGTTGTTGTTGTTGTTATCGTTGTTGTTGTTCACGTCGCCGTCGCCTTTCCCATAACGCCCGCCGAAAGCTAGGTCTACTACCCTTGGTTCCACGGCGGTCTCCTTCGAATTCGTTCGGGCTCCATCGTTCTGTTTCCTGCTGTTCCGCCGCAAGCCGCAGCCAGACGTGTCGTCGGGCCCCATCTCTATCTCTCTCTCTCTCCCACACATACAGACTGATTTTCTCTTTCGCCCTCTCTCTCAATTTCTCTCTTTCCTATGTTCCCCCCATAGGTTTACCATCGTCGGTACTCTTCCCGCTGCCACCGCCGCCGCCACCACCACCACGGTGCTGCTCCTCAATGATCGATGATTTTTATGGCGATTATTTTACAATGGAAGGGACGACAGGGCGCAAGCGCAATTCACATCAATAATTTCCTGCTTCGGATTGAGCTAGCGGCGGTGGCGACGCAGGTGGGCTCTGGCGACGCACGTTGTTCGACCGGTTCAGGTTTACCGGTCGAGGTTCGACGTCGAGGCAGTGCTCGTTGCTTCCGCTCTCCTACTGCTCCAGCTACTGCTGCTGCTGCTGCCGCTGTGGCTGTTACTGCACAGGCATCCCGCTTGAGAGCCAGCCAGCCAGACAGTCAGACACACAGATAGGCAGACGGACACCTGCAGTTGCAGTCAGAGCACCGAACAGACGACCGGTGTAGAAGAACCTGTCTGTTCGGCCGCCACCTGGTCGGGCCGTCAAACCCCATCTTCCGCCTTTCGCCTGCTGCGCTCGCCCCTCCATGATGAAGCTTGCCAGTGATGAAGCCCACCGCTGCTGCTGGCCCGGATGACGACAACGATGGGGCCCGCCCTCGCCTTGCCGCCTGCTGCTCATACGCAGCGAGCCGTCAACTCACTGGTACTGATGATTATATTAATAATCATAATTTTTTTCCTTATAAATATATATATATATATACGTTAAGCCCCACAATTGTAAGAGAATAATAATAATTATTATAATAATGGTAGTGATGATGATGCTGAGAGGGTGCTGGTCATCCCGGCCGTTCCTTATCGTCGGTGGCAGAAAACGACGCTGTGAAATCGTTCAGTTCGGCCGGCCGTCGCCGACGAGTACGATGACGGCGTCCGTCGGTAGAGACGTCGAGGTATCAAACGACAACTCATCCTGCCTTTGAGTCAATTGTCTACTTGAGAAGAGAGCTTCAGATTCCGGATGCTCCGATCGTCGGCCAGCAACTGCCATCACCACCACTTCGCGCCAACAAAGATATTCGCTGGCAGTCCGCCTACCCGGCTGCAGTCACCCTGCCACTCAATGAATGTTCAATCTCTACGAGAATACACTTTTCTAACAGTACCGCCGTTGGTTCGCGCGGTCGGTTCAGGTTCTTGCAGTGACATCTCTACTCGGGCCCGTACTCAGACCCGAGAGACAAAAGGCAGACGCTTCCGATGACGAATACTGCAGCAACCGACGGTGAAAATGCTCTATCGGCTGTTCAACGGGGTTATGAGCAACTACCATATATATATATATATATATTCAGAAAGAGAGAGAGTGAGATAAACACACGTACATAAAGGAACCTGTGGAATATGGCACTATTCGGCACAAATGTTTATGTAGCATATTATTAGGCAGTTACGCAGTCGCGCTGATATGCCCGGAGAAGAGGAAGCGGCATCTATGCAGAGACGTTACAATAGGTAGGCTTGTGGCCTGCAGACCTTTCAAGCAAATACGAATTGGTGGCAATCAAGGAGAAGAAGGGCCTAGCTGGCAAGCTTTCTCTACTTGTGTCGTCGATTGTGCGTCGCATGAAAGGAGCCGAAGCCCGAGGCCTCCGTCTATAATAGCAGCAGAACCAATGACTACGACAACAACACAGCAATGATAAAGCAGTCGCAAATGTAGGCATACGTCGATGAATGGTAAAAATGATAATGATGATAGATATGCTCATGCTGATGATTATGGCCGTAAAGATGAGCCATTTCGGTCAGTAGACACTGACTGATAGAGACTCCACGTCTTATCGAAGTGGCAATTGCAGCTGTTGAGGGACTTACGCCTTGTCGGCAAATTGCACTCTTACCATGTCACACGCAAAATTCCGTAAAACGAGTCAAACCGGAGACGGGACTTCTAATATCAATGTCAGATCAGACACCATCATCTTCTTTACGTTCAGCGTTACGCTCGGTCAGGAAAACTAATACATATACGATCATCTTACTCTTTTACTATCTGTATTACAGTCGAAAGTCATCTTTGAGCGTACACAATTGTGTAACTGCTCTTGTTCCCCTACCATACTCTCATGCGGCTTCGATGAGAACACTTGCATTGTTCCCTATCCTTGCCTAATTTACTGGACCTAAAGTAAACCTTTTCGTGGCCGAGCATTGTCGTCTACACTCTACTACGCTACGGGAAGGCACGTCAGGAGTCACTGTCATTTTCATTGTTGCTGTGGTTGTTATTGTTGGTGTTCTCTTAAAGTCTGTTCAAAGCGGCTGTCAGCGACAGAGAACTACAACTGCCTAAACGTATCTAGCTTGTTTTCGGGGACCGCGCCTGATTTCATCAAGAGTGCGTTTACGAAGGGCCGTTCCTCACGCGAAGTGCGTCACGGCTTAGCTCAACGCCTAGCCCGGAAACGTCAGACAACGTCAGTCGTCGGCCGTATGGCGTTCCACACACATATTCACACGCAGACCCCTTCATGACGGACTAAGAGTTGAAAAGAGAAGACACCCCTAAATAAACGGTGCCAGCCAGACTAGAGACAGAAGAGTAAGGACAGCCAAGAGGCGGTTGATTTGCTTTCAAGTATGAAACGGAACTTTATAGGCGTACTGAGTTGCACGAGGAACAAGACATATGGATTCGTGCATCATCGGTGCATGCCGCATGATTTGCCTATATAAGTGAACAATTTATTCACTGTGTACAACCAGCGTACTAGCCGCGTAATGCCGCGATCATCGCGTATATGCCTGCTTGGTGCAATGTGGTGTTTCAAGTTATTGCGAGTAGTCTGATTGGGCATGGAGTGAAAACTTCCAACAAAGCCCATTTACTCGGTTGGCATCAAAGCCAAGGGATAAATGTAATCGCATGCAATTTTGCCTGTCGAATATATGGCCTTAATGCTGTTTGTGGCTACGAGCATGACATAGACAAACAAAAGTTGCGGTCTCTTAACTGTCGCCTGCATAGTCGTCAGTCTAATGGATAGTGGGCCTGTTGTCAAATTTATCCTTACTGAAATTAGCGCGATAACCATAATGCGTAATCAATTAAACTGCGTACAATATAGGTTATTATATTATCCAGTGTAATATTTGAAACAAGCCTTGTGGCTATCGCAAAGTACGGGCTTTTCGCGTTCGAAATACTTCGAGACAATGCTAGATCAAGCAGGGGAACAGCGGGACCGCAAACAGCGACCTTATATTAGCTTATATTAGAGCTTATATAAGTTGTCTAGGACATCGCTTATTCAGTGTAGTACTAGTAGCGCGCCTCAGTTAAATAGTTTTGTATACGAGCAGTCAATGTAACGTCTGCATCAAACAACAGCGAAAAACAACAACAAACGCGACAAACAAACAAATAAGACTAAAGCAGTAGGAAGTACGGAATATAAAGTGTTGCAACCGGAGTAGTGTGTGCGTTGCGGTCGACAAGGGGGATTCCAATTTATCAGCAGGTGGCAACAGAACCCGAAAAGCACTGCGTGACGTCAATGCAACGGAATGCGGCTACATTTCACACGTTTAACTTGACAACTCACAGCCCCCCTTAAGCGGCGTAAGCCCAGGACAACGCGCAAGCTGCACATGTACACGGTGCGCCGAATATTTTACGTATTTTTATTATTATTTTAAGTTTTGGCCAGCGTCGGCTGCCATCGGCAAATGGGAACACGTCTGATAAGAGGAAAGCACGGGTTCATTCTTACTTCCGCCGCCTAGCGTTGAGTCGCACTACCAAATCCAATCACAGGGGCTGGCTGGCTGGGTGTTCCGATATCTGTCGTGTTTTGGTCCCGGCAGCCCGACGACCCGGGGGTGGCAAAGAAGCGGAGGTAGGCGCAAGCCCATCGTTTTCTATTCTTCTTACACTATCGGTTACGACACTGAGTGCGATAGAGGAACAATGCGAGAGGCAGTCAAGATACCCGATGGGTAATTACTACTGATCGATTTTCGCTACATCGTCGCCCATCGGTGTGGGCTCTCCAACCGACTCCCCATTTGGCCGTCTGGGCCGTGTTCGGCAAGTGGTGATCGGCCTGGTCTTGGCGTACCACCTTTTCCCTTGTTCTTTCTTCTGTTCCAACTTCAGCAGCAGCAGCGGCGGCGGCCAGCCACGTGGCCAGCGCGGGCCGTGCGTACTCGTCAGACCATTTCGCTACGTGAGAGCCGTCCACGCTCTTCGATGCACTCATTGTTTTGCTCTATACATGCAACGATGCCGGCAGTAATTTTAGCGGCAACACAACGTCATATGCTCGTTGGCCGACTGGCTGTGTGACAGCAACCATAAGTCACGAAGAGCGATTGCACTCCTGTGGTGTGTGTTGTTAAGCATTGAATTGGCGTAGGCCACAGTGCCAGCACTCGGGTAGGAATACCACAACAACCTCGGCCAAAGAAGTGAACGGCGGTTACAGCGCTCGCTGGTGGTGGTTGTTCAATAAATAAGAGTTGCGCAAAGACGCTACCAGGGTTGCTCCCGCGAAACAGATTGGAGACAGGAGCCAGCGGCTGGCTAGTTGAATGAACATTGGCATTAGTCGGTGCCCACACGGTCATCGGGCATGAATCAAAACTGAAAGTCGAGGCTCTGGTGTGTGTTTTGGTAAACGAAGTCGCATAAAGGTGACGTAATTTCCTGTCAATATCAATTCAATCTGCGCCGTATCTACATCAATACAGGCTGATTGGCATAACACATCTACTGCTACATTGTCACCGGTAGTCGCAGGAGGAATCTACACTATTATGGAGACAAAGCGTCTAACTCTGCTAGCCGAAATGCGCGCAATCTCTTGGCAGTTCATGCGTCTATATGCGTATATATATATACGAAACGGGGAGCCTTAGAAGTCGTAGCCACACGGCCGTGTGTAAGATGGATCCCATGCATCTACGTCTACATATACAAAAGGGCACACGCTTACTACGCGCAAGTAAAAACTAATGTATGTCATTCTACTCGGAAATCCTTCAAACAAGCTGAGTGGGTGTTCATCTGCCTCGTAGTTGTCGCCGGTGCAGAGCAATTAACAAAGTGAATTCTTGAAGGACTGCTCCGGAGCTCTAACGATGCCAAGCCTGCACGCTACCAGCTTGAGATCTTCTCGGCGGAAAAACGAGTGGTCTGAGACATGTCAAAAAGCTTACGCGTAGTCGTCCACCATACTAGCTATTGTTGAGTACGAACACAGTGGACACCGCCCACGCGCTGGCACCACATCGGATTGTAGCCAAGCGAGAGAAAGTCAACGTTGGCTGTTGTTGTTGTTGTCGTCGTTGTTGTTGATGCTGTTGTTGTTATTTCTGCTAACGCAGTTGTTGTTGTTTCTATAATCGCAGTTGTTGTTGTTTCTATGACCGCAGTTGTTGTTGTTATCGTTATTTCTATTATCACTGTCGTTGTTGTTGCACCGACGCCACCTACTTGTTTCACCCCGATCGCCATCCAACAGCAGTGCCAGCTCAGTGTCGAAACAAGCCGCGCGCCAACAACGTGTCCGACATAGAGACCGGCAGGACAACAGCTAACGGGGACAGAGGATAGAGCGAGTTAATGAGAGACCGAGAGAATCAAGGCTGAACGCACGTGGTTGAGAGAAAAGTTGAGAGAACACTGAGAGAATCGGGGGATCGCACACGAACCCCCGATGGCGTGCGGCGGCGGCGGCGGCAACGGTGGCGGCGGCAAACGGGCCAGCTAGTGCGCATCTAATTAAAAATTTGCCATTGCAGGGCAAGAGTCTACAGCCGCGTCGCGTATAGCAGTCAATGGCAGCCAGCAGGGCTGGGGTCTTGGACTCAGCCCAGTTGGACAGGAAAGAGGGAGAAGAGAAAGAGCCCGGGAGAACGGGCGTAGAGGTTGCTGGCCCGCCCCAAGGGTATTGTTCAGCGGCTGCCGCCGTTACTGTACCCCAGCTGCCGCAGCACTGCCATAGAGAGTGCGTGCTGACCGCCACCACAACGCAGCCACTCCACAATAATAAGCCGCGTTTGACATGACTTGGCGTCCGTCTAGCCCGAACGTCCAACGGCGAGTTACGAACAAACGAACGAATAATAACAATAATATTACCCCCACCACCAACAGGTCGCTACTGTCGTCAGTAGTGCGCGTTGCCGCTGGAGAGCGGGAGGAAGTTAGGGGGTGCTGTGTGGGGTGTGGGGTGTGGAAGTCGTTCGGAGCTCGAAAGTTGAGGGTCAAATGTTTGCCGGCCACAGCAACAGACTTCACCACGACGTGCGGCAACCGACAGCGCCAGACCACACAAACAACACACAATAAGTGACCACCCACCCCCAAGCATCCCCGCCGGCGGCGCTAGAGCCTTTTATCGTTGAGTCTTTGTCCTATCTTCATCGTCAGCACCAGCAACGACAAACACGTTTCACGCGACCACCATCATCGGTCGCGTGAAACGTGTTTGTCGCGTGTACGGTGAACAAGGCTGTCGTCTATCTATCTGTCTGTATATCTGTCTGGCTGTCTGACTGGCCGGCTGGCTATGGGTGTAAGAGCGTGGTGCATGCGTTTGAGCGTCAATGCGTGAGTTTGTGAGTATGTACGTCTCTCTGACCGTCGGGATGCTTCTGTTGGGCGCATGGGCACAAACTCTTCACTTGCACCACCACCACCACCTTTCGAGCTCATCACACCGACCAAGTGTCACCGCCAGTGAATTCGTTTCGCCGTGGTAATGTCGTCGTTATCGTCCACATGTGGCGTATGCGTCCACTATCCTTCCCTTGCACGTGCCTGCTGCTGCTCCGGCTACTGCTGCTGCTGTTAACTTCTGAGTAGAGACCAGCGGTCTACCCACCCTGACCCACCACTGAATCTCGTTCTCCTCTCTTTCTCTCACTTAGTGTTTCTATTCAAAACTCCCTTGATCGACCGGCCCGAATCTCTGTTGTTTTGCAAGTATGACACCACCACCATCATCATCGTCATCTGCTGCTGGCGGCTACCAGTTTATGTCGTCTTAGATACAAGCTGTCCAACCCGGCTTTTGTTATGAACATGTTTATTATTTTAGAAACACAATTTAATTAGGTACATAAAAAAAACACAATTTAATGAAGTACAGAGTCACAAGAGTACATACCCTCGGGATATTCCCTAATGTTTGAAATTTATTAGTAATGGTGATAGACATTTGCTACTATGACCATTGCTAATTTTGTGATTATTGCTATGATTTGTAGTGACATCTGTTGCTGCAGCCGCATAAGTATTATTAACTTCATGATTGTCATTACGATTCTTCCACCTCACCTTCTATCACTAGCTGATGAACTAAACGATTTATATTATTATTCTTATTATTATTTTGGCTGGTGATGATGGTAGCTATCAAAAGACGTTGGCACGTAGCTCCAATGGGTAAAAACACAGACAGATTATCGACAAAACATACGCCATCCACAGTACAAGCAAGACCTGTTGTTGTTCCTAATCCTGATGGTGACGGCCCCTGATGGTAGGTCGTCGTTGTAGTGTTAGTATTGGTTGGAGTTGTGGTAGCACAAAACTTTGCAATTGACTGTACGTATTGTATTGATTGCATTGTGCAGCCACAGCCGTATACGGTCACTTATGAAAAACACCCACCGGCATTGCACATCTACAGAAGCAGCGAAAACCCCTGTCCAGAGGTGGGCGCAGAGCAGCCAGGCACAGTATCGGTCGGTCGGTCGGTCGATATCAATATCGTCGACTATTCGCATTTTGTGAAACAGACCCGAAAAAGCCACTGTCAGAGATAACACTCATTCTATTGCAGCGCATTCTGTCTCCGTGTATTGTTGTTATTGTTATCTTGGTTGTTGTTGTCTTTGTGAGTATTATTGTTGTCGTTGTTGTCTTTGTGGTTGCTGCAGTTGTTTTTATCGTTGTCTTTGCCCCCAACAGTGCAAAACAAACCCAGAAAAACCACTAGTCAGAGTAGATAACACTAATTACATTGCAGCGCATTCTGTTTTCCTATCTTGTTGCTGTTGCCGTTGCCTTCGTCGTTATGATTGCCTTCGTTATGCTTGTTGTCAACATGTTCGATATGGTTCCGGCGTGTTCATGCCGGCCTGTGTGCTGCCGACACAAGCGACCCAGTTGCAACGACAAAGCTACGTGCAACTAAACGTCGAGCAGGGAACAACATGATCAACAAAAGGAGCAACGAAGAAAGCAGCATGGGCAGTAGCAGCAGCAGCCAAGAGAACAAAATAAAAAAGGAGAAGAAGATAAACAAATCAAACTAAAGGAGCAAACAGACAGTGAGATAAACAAATCAAACTAAAGGACACAGTGAGATGTATACTAAGCGAGTATAGTCGGTTCACCGCGTACCATCGTATACGAGTTGCTCTTGAGTTCCTGCGTTATTCGGTAAGGGGTGAGGTGGCGACCCCCCATCATCATCATCCAGAGCTGGCCGGCGAGCCAACGGGCAAACAGGCGGACGGACGAGTCCGTGCGTCCTCCAGGCCCGCACATGGAGTCGCCGCCAGACCCAGCAAAGTGCTCGTAGGCCAGGCTCACGAGTGTCTAGGTAAACGACGAGTCAATGGTGGCACTCGTCGTTGTAGTAGTAGTAGTGATGTGGCTGTGTTCGTTCACAGAAACGGACAGGACAACGAGCTGGATGATGTGCTTGCTGTGCGATCAGGACTGGTCTTGATCGCACAGGCCGGCACATGTGGCCTACGATGTCGTACCGGCCGCCACCGACGAGCCTGGGTGGGCGTCTGGTGCAGCGCGAGCACCCCCGCCATCACGGTTGCGCCATTACCCCTACGAGGACGACGGGCCCCGTACACAACGCCCCCCCCCCCCCCCCACTGTAACTGACTCTGGGCGACTGACTCTGGCCGACTGACCAACCAACCAACCACCACTACAGATCAACGAAATCCCAAGGGAGCTTTGGCAAGAGATTGGTCGCCGCCGTGAGGCTGCTCAAGTGCAGCTACGGCGACGACGAGGACAATAACATCAACAGTAACAGGTACAACAATATTACCAACAACAACAACAACATCAACCGCAATGACAGCAGCAACAGCAACAACAACATCGCCAACAACAACAGCAGCAGCAGCAATAGCGATAGCAACGGCAATGATAGCAGCAACAGCAACAACAACAACAACAACTGCCAGGACAGCAACGACTATGGTGTCCACTATAGTATGTAGCAGCATTAGCAACAACAACAACAATAACAAAGTACAGCAGCAGCAGCAGCAACAACAACAGCAACGGTAGCACGGGACCACGGCGCCAGCAACACCATAGTCGTTACCCGCCCCCGAACCCCTCCTCCTAAACCTGCCGTGATGGCCAACGTAAGCTGATGCTGATGCCACGTCAACTACTGCCGCTGGTGTTACTCTGAGATGACGTGATCTAGCAGAACAAAGCTGAGTCGAATCGAGTAGCCGAGCACAACCTATTTACTAGCGAGCGCCGGTAAGTCTGACCGGCGGCTGTCAGCAGCGATCTCGAGCGATGCATCTGCTATACGTACATAGGCTGCTGCCCCCCCCGCTATTGCTTCACCGCTGCGTGGCTATAGTAGTGGCTAGCAAGCCAATATTATTAATACATCCTTTTATACATATATATATATATATATATATATATATATATATGATTACAATCGACCAAGTTCCAGGTAGCCTAGTTTCATCCATACCGCTTCCGACTACGAATCCAATATAAGCCCTAGTCCAATTATGATTATGTTTGTTTTGTTCAAAACCCGAGCCCGAGTTTCATCATCCATCCTCTCATCGTTTAGCGTACTCACACATACGGCCACGCCACGGAGATCAATCACTATGGCTGTCGCGAACAGCGAGCTGATCAGCAGAACCGTTCTTTCCCAGAGCATAGGCTCCCCGCTGTGGGCCGCGGGGCCAGCCCCGAGCTGACGTCCGCGCTGTCATAGGTTCTCATCATGATTACTACTCCCATTAGTGGTAATATTGTTAGTGCAGTTTACCAACCCGCTATGGCTGGTGGTACGTTGTCACGTAGGTAAAATGTCACACGACCAGGTTCGACGTATTCCCATCGAAACCACAACGTGAAGGTTTTGCGAAATACTGCGCCTGTGAAGTCAGCATCACAACAGGGCACGTCAGCATCGAGTGTCGTAGAAACGTCGTGCGCAAGTACGAGCTTTCCGTAGCTTCGAAGTTTTAACTCGAGGTAGTCCCCACAGCGCTTGTAAATTGCGATTTAAAAATATGTATATACATATAGAATGAGTGAGAGAGAGAGAGAGAGAAAATTAGGTAGAGAGAGAATGGACAGCAGAAGCCGAAAAACCTCGGGTGTATGTCGTCGGGCATGCTATTGGCGACAACCGATTCAAAAATGTAAACGATTGAATAGCAAATTCAATGGCGTTTTTATGTGTATATCTCTATTTGGATTTAGTGAAATACGTGAGAGTAACGTTTGTTTTTTAAACTCGCATCAATTCTCCATGCTTGCATTTGTGACCCTGGACTGTGGGTCGCTGTTTCCTTCTCACAACTAATCAATCGCTATGGAATAATACAAATTTGCAACGTGCACGCGTTCGCACAGGCATCAGCCAAGACAGTAACGCGGGTAATTTCAAATTGCGCCGCTTATTGCGCCGTTCAAATACGGTAGCGTTAGACAGATAGATCGGTTTTATTATTCTCATGACTGGGTTACACTTTGTACAGAGGTTCGCAGCTCCCTAAAAGCCATCAAAGGCTAGTATGGGGTGTTTATATTGCATGCCATCTTATAATTTTATTTATTGTCATACTGTCATCTTATAATTTTACATATTTTCATTATCGTGTTCGGTTTTTATTGCTGCGATGCACTTGCAACAACAATGTTACGTCAATCGTTGCTGCTCCGCCACTACTCCTGATTCCTGATGCCCCAGCGTCGCTGGGCCACAACTTAGCCAGCGGCGACAACAAGCGACTATATATACATACGCGTTACAGACACGTTGCTAAACAAGCAGCAGTGTCTATATCAAGCTATATATCCAGCTATCCAGCTAGTCCCAATACCAACCCAAAAGACAGCGGCCACAAAAGTCCAGTAAAATTACAGTGTAGCAGTAGTAGTAGTAGTAGTAGTAGTAGTACATGTTTCTAGTAGTCGCTCCCACGCGCCAAAATGTAGTGTCTCATCTAGGTTCCCTGATTATTCCCGCCCGTCAGCCCAGCCAGCCCTCCGGCCGTCCGTCGGCGCAAGGGAGCTCCAACTGGTCGCCGAACGGCGGATGTGCGAACTCCCTAAAGTAATTAATTATACATATGGTCGTCAGCGACAGCCAGTTCGAGACGTTGAGCTCTCTCTTTCTCTCTCTCTCTCTCTCTCTCTCTCTCTCTATCTATCTCTATCTCTCTCTAGACACGTTAAGTTAAGTTAAGTTGACTGCCTCTCGTTGCAAACATTAGTTTGCGCTTCTTGCACTTGCGCCGAGATCGATGGGCGTGCGCCGTGCCGGCATCGATGGAACGGATGTGTGTTGTCGCCGATGACTGATGTCGTCAGCGACTTTACGGCAGCAGCAGCAGCAGCAGCAGCAAGGGCAGTAGTGGCAAAGCCCACCCGTCAGGACCCCACGGGCCCGGAGGCTTCTGAAGCCGCGGACGGCTGAGGCGGTAGAGAAGTGAGTTCCTCGAACGAGTTCCCAAAGGGAGCGAGAGAGACAAAGAGAGAGAGATAGAGAAAGAAAGAGGGAGAGACCTTATCGACTAAGACACTACGATGACGTGACGCACTACTCACTATGCTAAGTGGTAGCACCTTTCGCTCGCTCGCCCGCGCTCCCACGCTTCGCTCGTAACTCTTCGTGCGCCGTAGCGTTCGATTGTGTTTGTTGTACACAAGCATATGCATAGCGCGCGTATAAATATATATGAATATATATATATATATATATATATATATGTGCACGTGTATGCATAGTACATACTGGTGTGCGTGCTAACTAGCGTACATGCGTGTATGGGCTTGTGTTGGCTCTCTGTGTGTGTACGTGGCTCTCTCTTTCTCTCTATATGCTAGTTAGTGTACGCGGGGGGGGGGGGGGGTGTATGCTACTTGGTGCCGTTGGGTGTCTGCTAGTTAGCATACATGGGCCTATGTATGCATATTAGTGTACACCTGCAGAGTACGGCGGTATACACATATACGCGTACCTATATATATATATATATATATATATAGCCGCCTACCTACCTTTGGTGCCAAATGTAGACACAAGACGAAAATAACCAAATTAAATATGCCTCTCTGTACGGCTTTGCCTCAGCCTGTTCGAGCTTACCTTCATTTCACCTCTCTCTCTAACCTAACTGTATCTGTTTCCTTCGCTATTCCCCCTATTTCTCTCTCTCTCTTTCTCTCTATCTCTATCTAGCGTGTGGAGGTGACTTTTCGTTCACACATCTCCCGCTCTCTCATCGCCGTCGTCGTCATCGTCGTAGCCCGTCTTCATGGGATGCGTTTGTCCCTCCGTCCGTCCGGCCGTGCGCCCTCGCCTGCCACGAGCGGTCGCTGACGCCAGCTGGCGCGCATAAAGTAGAACTTGGTCCATGACTAACATGCACGGGTTGAATAAATTGCGTTACCACCGTTGACAAACATCGCACGTCCACCGCCTCCGGTTAGGGACGGAGGCTACGGCGGACCGTTAGCAGCGAAGAACAGCAGCGACAGCTACGGAGTCCCGGAGAGGTTGGGGGTGTCCGTCGATCACCGGCCTGTCTAGCCCCCGCCACATGCAGGCAGCGGCGGCCGCCCCGTCACCACCCCCGATACGACGAGAATTAGAACCTATGTCCGTGTCGCCGTCGTCGTTGTCGTCATGCCCAGTGTTGTCTGATGCTGATGACGTCCTGCTACAACTGCTCCTCCTTCGCCTCCATCTCTTCCTCCTTATAGCAATCATAGTTTCATAGTTATTGTAGTAGTCGTGGTACATACAGTGGTTAAGTTTTCGGGGTGACCCTCAGCCAAGATTTAACGTCCATGGGACTGTTTTTCACATTGGTTCATAGACGGACCCCCATAAATACAAATGTGCAACGGTGGGGCTCGAGCCCGCGCACCTATGTGTCTCCTCCAGTTGCGAGGCGGAGACATAAGCCACCACGCTCGACAAGGTACATACAGTGGTAGTAATAGTAGTAGTATTAGTGGTATTCATACTGATCGGGGGGTCTCGCAAAGATTCCGCATTATCCCACGTTATAGGTGGAGGAAGGCTTAGGGGCATCTCTCTCTCCCCCCCCCCCCTCCATTCATCCCCTGCCACCAGCGGCCGTCAGTACAGAAGGGTCGGGAATTAGTAAATGTTGCCGTTCAGCGTTCGTCGTTGTTGTTTTTTCCTAGAGTAGCAGTAGTAGTATTAGCGGCATTAGCGGTAGTAACACGAAGTGAATCGTCAAAGCCGAACTACTACGAACACAGCAGGTATGCATAATAAAAGAGGTCTATGCCATTTGACGGGCTCTGCCGCAGCCACCGCCGCTGCCATCACTTCATTACGTTGCCTGGCAACGGACGGCGTTTGCCTACCCGTCCATTGATGATAACAGTGGAGTTGATGATGATCATGATGGCGGTTGTGGTGATGATGATAATGACGATGATTAGGTGTTTCATTGCTATGTACAAGCCAACGACGTCACCGTGTCACGACATACCGCCGCCAAACAATTATCAACATGGTAATATGATAATCGAACTAGATAACCACCACGTGGAGGAGCATGACCGAAAACATATATATATATATATATATATATTCCTAAGTATATTTTACTTTCATTAATTGCCCACTTTTCCGCAAAACACATGTGGCGATCCACAACGCGATACGCCTATATATATATATATAAATATACTTTTCCTCTCAACCTTCAGTGGCTATTCCGGTATCAAGTATATCCAAAGTAGGACAAACTAGGAGGACGAAGGGAGGGAGACAAAAAGGGAGCAAGTGAGTAGACCTAGAATTCAAAACATTTTTTAAGGAGGTTGTTTTTAATTCTAGACTATCCTCCGTCCCCTACGGGCTTAATCATACCGGTACTCAACCTGAGGTATATCTTCAATGCACCGAGGGCCGAACATGTTAAGATATCTAGGGTTTCCCCAACAGTCCTTCTAGCAGCATGGCCGCTGACTCTCAGCGGAATATGGTTTATTATCTGGTCTCTATATCTGCATCGCTCAAAGAAAATTCGACCAACAACAGAGATCGAACCGACGACACCCCGGTAGATGACAGCCATGACTAACGCACTAGTCCCCTAGGCTACGCCGCCACAGTGAGTAGACCTGTTAGGCCAAAACAATGACGAAAACAAAATGGTCATTCATATACGAAATAGCGCTGCTGAAACACCACGAACGCCAAAGACTGTTTCGTGGATCCAAAACACTTGAAACCGCAGTGACCGTGTGACGTCAGACACAGAATCATGCGGTTGATTACGCTGCATTGATTCGCTGCTACCTTTCGCCGATCACACCAGTTTCAGACAAACTTGGAGAACGACATGGGCCGATACTAGCAGTACCAGCCCATTCACTAGATATATGCCGAAACATTATTGATAAATCATCATTGAAAACGCGCTTCGTTGCGATCTACGCATACGCGTAGAGAACGTAAGAGGCAGGCAAAAGATAAAAGTACACACATATATGCATGCGCATAATTGAGATGACCCTACACCTACTCTACGAACCGCGCTCGTGCACCTCGAAATAGCGAAACGTCGCGCCGTCAATCAGTCGAAGATTGTGCCGCAAATGTTTGGCAGAAAGAACTAAAGAACTCACTGTATATATATATATATATATATATATTTTTTTTTTTAAGTAATGTTTTTATGTTTTGCATAGCTTAACCCACAATGAATGGTATTAAATTAATCATATACCATATATGAGGTGGTCGTTCTCTGGCAACCAATGGACAACAATTCGGTGTGCATATGCTGTGTGTATGTATATATATATATACATACATATATTCAACTTTAGATTCTTCAACAACGTCTTTGTCGTCATCTGCTTGCGTCTCAGGTGGGTCTCAGTGAATGATTGACGGCGCCGGACAGCACGGCTTCACGCATGTCCACTGCCGACCAGTCAGGGCCTGCGTAGTTTGAAGCCACGAAGAGCAAACCGGCTTCAAGTTCATCCTTGGCGCCGCCATCTTTGAGTTCGTCGTCGTCGTCGTGGTCTTCACTGTCGCCGCTATCACCCTAGACTCTGCTGCTGCTGCTGCTTCTGGTGCTTCCGTGGCGCCCCCTCCCCCCCCTGCCCTGTCGCCGCTTCAGCTTGACGGTCAGGAAACCCCACTGCTCTGCTGGAACAGTGAACCGACGTAAGTCGAGCGGCAGGCGGCTGACCATATTGGTAGTCCGCGTACCTCACTCCCTAGCCCGCCCGCCTCGTACCTCGCTCGTACGACAACAGCAGCGGCGCTGGCCCACCACCGGGACCGACCGCCGACTCCTGCCAATAAATTTAACATCAGGACACGTCCGAGATGACTGTCAGGACAATGTCAGGACAGCAACGGCGCTGGCGGCGGTGGCGGCGGCGGTGGCGGCGGCAGCGAAGAGTGGAGAACAACACACTAGGGCCGCAACAGCGACAATGGCAACGGCAACGACGACGACAACAACAGCAGCAACAAAAGCAACAAGAACAACAACAACAGCAACAAAAGCAACAACAACAGCAGCCACAAAAGCAACAACCGTTCTTCAGCAGCAGCCGATAAAGATGCCTGTCTGACCGAACCGTGCCCCCCAAATCGAACTAGCTTAGCTGGAGGAGGCTCGTTTTAGTGGACAGGTTCAACCTGCGAATCACAGTCTGTGAAGCTGGTGGGTCTCGATATTGTTCCTCCGAGTACTGATGGCGGCGGTGGTGGTGGTGATGATGATGGTGATCGCGTATGAAGGTTGCTGAGGTCGTAGCTCTCTGTTCACCGATGACGTCCAGCGCTCACATGTCTCTCCATATTCTTATCGTTCGTCTATCTAGCTATCCATTTACCTATCAATATATCAATACCTCTTCTGTATCTGTCTTGAATCTCTCTGTTTTACTGTATCTTTCTTCACGAAAATGCGCAGACTGTCGTGTCGTCTTCGTCACCTTCATCGTCTTCGTATTATCGCGTTTAGCCGAATAAAACGACCAGCATCGTCTGCAGCCATTATGGCGCTGAGATCTACCTCGCTTCATCCGGCGTCACGCGAAGGTCGTGGGTTGAGGAAGGCGTTGTATAGGAAATAGTTGAAAGGCGCCGGCGGCCAAGACCCGGTTGGAGGAAGGCGGTCAACGCTTATGAAAAATCTTGTTTAACTGCAGTAGTAGTACTTGTGAATATATTTCAACAAGCGTTTTTGACCAACTACCACGCACAAAAGCTAGAGAATGGACAGGAGAGAAGAGAGCCATTGAGAGAGAGAGGGGATTAGAAGGTTAAAGGGAGGACGAGAACTAACGCAGCGAACACAGGGCGGCCGTGGCAAGCCCGCCACATTAGTAAATCTGCGTTCGTAGCTTGATGATTTAGACCGGCTGGCAGAACAAAGAGGAAAAGGAAAGTGCGACGAAGAACAGAAGAGTGGGAACAAGGAAGAGCTATCATTCTAGCGATCTATCGGTCTGTTGGGGTGCCCCCCCCAAATCTTCCCACCCGCCTAAACCGCCGTGGAAGGGAAGTAATGGGGCTTCTGAACAAGAAAGGCCCGGCTGGTAGCTGCAGCAGCAGTAGAACGTCAATTCCGCTTCAGCGCGCTAGTCTGCAGCACTGGTTCCGCTTATCGGCGTAAATTCATTGATAGGCGGATGAATGAGTGACAAAATGAATGCGTGTCAGGAGCTACAGCCTACACTTTACCACCTAGTAACCCTCCAGCCCTGCCGCCTCTCCCTTCACATGAGGGGATTAAAAGAAGATTTCAGCTGACACACGGTGACCACAGAATAGCGCAAACCAAAGGCTACGTAGACTGCCGTATAGAGCTCAATACAGACGAGAGAGACCAAGAGAACAAAAACAAAGAAAAAAACAGGGCATGGAGTATAGTCTAGCATAACGTGTGGATAAAGTCACCCAATCTGACCAATCGGCCTATTTGGCGAATTTATCGGCCCAGCACAGGTCAACCTACAACAGAATTTTGCCATGCGAAATTTGCCGCCGTTACTGCTGTTGCTGCTGCTGGTCTGCTTTAGAGGAAATTTCTTACTATTCGAATTTGAAAATAAAACGACGCACGTCCGGTGTCCGCAGATCGGACATGCAGCCTCCAGTTAGTTGCAAGATAGCCCACCGAAGAATCGGAGATCCGACCCTTAACGGCAAGAGGCCTCGCCTCTTCGTCGGCAGAGACGAAACTTTGAGGTACGTCATCACTGTTGTTGTCGCTGTCTGCGCACTGCGTCCGGTGTGACAACCCGTATGACGGGCGACAAAAAGGACGCTCGAAGCGAGAGCAAAAGAGAAAATGAGAAATGCACGGTTGCATAGATACACTCAGCCGTATAACGCTAGGATAGGAAGCTCATGGTGGCCCTTTTCTTCCGAACGATGGCCTTCAAATGTTCGGCCGAACCTCTTTCCTGCTGCCCCATGCCCACGCTCGCCTCGCTCCTCCGCAGGCCAGCTCATTGGGCTGCTGCTGTCAGGAGTGGTAGTGGCTGGGTCTTTTGAGCGCATTCCAACCGAGCTCATCTGGCTGCCACGGTGAGTTGGAGGAGGGGGCATACGAGAGCAGCAGAAGCAGCAGCAGCCGTCGCCGCCGAGGCCATCTTTGTTGCACGTGCATACAGACGACGCTGTCGCCTCGGTGAAACGCGCCAAGAACGAACCGTCGGTCACGTCAGTCAGTCCGTCATCTGTCGTCCGTGGCATGTCCCTGTTTGGCGTGCATTTTTTCACGAATGCCCACGCCGCTGTTTTCTGCACCTGTTCTTCTACTTCTTCTCCGTCTTCACCGCTTTCTTTTTTCGTTCCTACATTCCTACTTCTCCGCCTCCAACCTGTGCTTCTTCTTTATTCTCTACTACTTCCTCTCTGAGTCTGCTGAGTCTTCTAGCACTACAACCACTTCAGAAGGCGGATTCTCTTTATTTGTAGATCTTTGTAGAGCGAAGCCTCCTCCGCCCCCCCCCCCTACCGCCATGCTCAAGGCGCAAGACACGGTCGTCGGGAGCCTCCCCCTTCAAGTTCGAGGGGCAACACGGACGGGCTTTCTTTTCGCGTAGGCGCCGATGAGTGGGCGTGCAGTTGCGCCCCTTACTTGCGCTCTGATGATTACGGAGGCGCCACGAAGAACCGAGCCGTTGGCGGTGATCGTGGCCGTCGTGTGGTGGTATCGGCGACGGCAATGGTTCAGCGCGTTCCCGCGGTGCCGTGGCCGCTGCTAGCAGGCCCGGCCGTGAACATGGTGCATGTTGTTGTCGTGTTGTCGTGTCTCCTCGTTTTTTCTCTCGTTGAGCTTCGTAAACAACTGATTACCATAGATATTAAAATAGGAAATATCTTCGCCAGCGAGCCTAAAAACTACGGATCGCTACGGATCGTGACAACGAAGACAGCAGCATGTGAAGTCCAAGGCCAACCGGCTAATACGACTATCGCGTCCCGACAACGTGCATCCTGTGTCTGTCATTGACGCAGCAACTTAATGAGTTTGAGCAATAGCGCTATATATATATATATATATATATATATATATATATATGCATGCTTCGACGGAAAGTACGGTCGATAACTCTGGCACTTAAAGTTGTGGGTTCGATCCTGGCTTTTCAGACACACACGAAACGAGAATTCTTCAGAATTGCAGATTTAGATTGAATATATATATATATATATATATATATATATATAATTCATCTAAATCTAAAAATATATATATATAAATATAGTTTTATATATACAAGTAAATGTAAAGAGGATCTCGAAAAGATACACTCAAAGCAACCTTTTTAACGTTTTGCAGATTTGCGTTGAAAGCTACAATAAACATTCGTCTCTAACCAAATTATTCCGTGCTCATTTATTCTAAACGTCTCTAGATTTTCTTTAGCAGAATAATGTAACAGCAGAACAAGGCTCAACTAGATTCTAAGTGTGACATCCTGAGCATGACAGCACTTCGGTTTTAGAGGACGGGGCGTTAGCCGCCTTGTATATATATATATATATATATATGTATATATATATATATATGCATGTATATTTATATATACAATACATTTATGTTGGTTTGTAAATTAATATATATATATATATATATATATATATTATATATATATATATATATTATATATACACATACATTTATGTTGGTTTGTAAATTAAATATATGTATATATATATATTCTCGGATCTCATTCTCATATTGGGCCATCATGCACACATGTATGCATATAAATATGCACATACATATGTGTACATTATAGCAAGGTAGCTTAATGCAGCTTGGCTTGCGTTCAAGAGATCGTGGGCTGAAGACGTGGACCGGCCACTCTTAAATTGATTTTCATAGTTTTCAATTTAGACAAGGTGATTGCCGGAGTGGACTATAGAGTCGTCCATGATCGGACAAAAACGGTGAGCGCAGATAGCACAGATGTCTCAATAAAAATGTTTAATAAAAACAATGGTCCATTCACCCCCATTAGCATATAGTGTCTTTAAATCCAAAGCTATTCAGTATTACGCCATAATGGGAGCAAAGGATAATCCAGGAATATCCTAAACGCAAGCACGATATAGTATTCTATTAGTTATTCTCACTTTCGCTTGTTCTTTTTTTGCCCTTTTACTATCGTTGTCATTGTCCGTCTATTCGTCACTGATTCTGGTACGTGCAACATTTCGTATCTTCAGTTGTCACACATACGGGCCAGATGATGCCTCAGACGGATCCTTCACAACTACGATGCTACAGTTCCAACTGGATTGTACAGGCGGTGTACTGACCTGGAAGCTGATGATATCATGACTCCTGAGATCCTGGTCCTGGAAGTCGGCGAACGATTGAAATCCAGGCTTAGTTGCCACCGGCAGCGTGGTGCTGCGTCGGAACTTAAGCGGCGATATAAGACCGCCTTTAGGTCCCGCGCAGCTCGAGTTGGGGCTGGGGGGTTGGCCCACAGCCGACTGCTGTTGCTGCTGCTGCTGTTGTTGTTGCTGCTGTTGCTGTTGTTGTTGTTGGCTGGGGCTTTTAATCAAGCCGGGCCCAGCTGGCGAACTCAGCGACGAGGTCACAGTGTTTAGCAGTCGCTTCTGCGGCGGCCACGCGAGACTGTTACCCGAAGACCACGCTGTCGTCTGTTGACCAGCCCCGTGCTGGCTGTTGGCCGACCAGTCGGAATACGCGCCGAACAGGCTCGACGACGATGACGACGAGGACAGGCTCGATGATACCCCCGCCGACGCCACCGTTCCCGCAGCGGTGGACGACGTTAGCGTCGAAGTGGCCAGTGATGACGACGACGAATTGACAAGCCGCGAGCCCCCCGGCGACACGCCGAGACTGCCGCCCACCATTGAGCCTGTTCCGTTCGAGCATACCGACGACATGCCGGCCACGACGAGCGAGTTGGGGTTCGAGTGGCCCCCGCCGCCGCCGCCAACCCCCGCACAACCCCCGACTCCGACGCCGCCGCCGCCACCCGCCGAACTCATAACAACTCCTCCATTGCCGCCCCCACTGCCACCAACACCACTACCCCCGCCCGTAATCGCTCGACGCTGAAACATCGCCTGCGGGCTCAGCGCCCCGTTAGCGAGGCTGCCCAGCCCGCCGTTGAGCGAGTTCATGGCGTTCATCGTGCTGCCGCCACCCCCACTGCCGGCAGCCGACAGCTGATCGCTCGTGCAGTCGAGACTTGACCAGTAGTTGGCGCCGGCCACCCCCAGTCCGGCCACGCCGCCGCACAGGTCGTCCGACACGCCGACGTCGGACACGTCGCCAGCCTTCGCGCATTTGGCAACCCCACCACCACCCCCGTTGTTGCCGCCGCCGCCGTCGAGGCCCATCGATGGCCCCCCCGTGATGGAGCCGTTGGCAGACACCACCGACATGGGCTCACCGACGACATCGCTAGGGTCGTAGAACAGCGAACTCGATTGTTGTTGCTGCTGTTGTTGTTGCTGCTGCTGTTGTTGCTGTTGTTGTTGCTGTTGCTGTTGTTGTTGTTGCTGTTGCTGCTGTTGTGGCAGATGGGGTGGCAGTTCGCGGCCCGGTCGGCCGTCGCCCGGGGTTCCAACCGCGTTACCGCCCGAGCCGTTCTGCGACGCCGAGCAGCTGCCACTTGACTGAGATAACAATGAGTGACCCCCATGGACGCCGATGCTGCTAGTGCCGGCACCAGCGTTGTTATTGTGGTGATGCTGGTGGTTGTTGTGGAGGCTGTTGTGGAGGTTGTTGTGGTTATTGGTGCTGCTGTTGTTGCTGTTGCTGCTACTATGATTGTTGTTAATGTTGTTGCTGTTGTTGCTGTTGTTGTTGTTGCTGCTGCTGCTGTTGCTGCCGCAGTTGCTATTATTGTTGCCGCCACCGGCGTTATTGTTGTGGTTGTGGTTATGGTTGGTCTGGTGGTGATGACCGGCGTGACTCGTGGTCGGTGGCGAGGTGACCTGTGGCTGCTGTTGCGGAAAGGGACTGGTGCTGGGGCTCAGGGAGCGCACCTCGCCTGCCGTCAGGCTTCCGTAGTCCCCCATAGGCATTCGCCCCCCCCCGTCCACCGGGGTCCTGTGCACGAGCTTGGTTGGTCTACCAGGGGGGTTTGGGGGGGTTGGTGAGTGAGTGGTTGCGTGGTTTGCGTTGCGTAGTACGTTCTTTCGTTCGTTCGTCGGTTCGCCGATTCGCCGGTATGTCGTTGGTTGCCGGTTGCTGGCCTGCTGGTCACTCCGTCGTCGTCGTCTCGACCAGACAAACTCTCAGACACAAATACGCCGCCCGCACATACGCCGCCGGCACACGCTCACAGACATTCACTTGCACATTTACTTACACTCTCGTCTCACAGAGACACCCACTGCACTTTCTACTCCACTATACTCCACTCCACTCTGCCTAGCTTTGGACAACAATCACAGATCGATCGGCACGCAGCACCCACCCAGCACGCTGACGGCCTGACGGCCAGACAGACAGACAAACAGATAACAATAGCCCAATCGTCGTCGCCCGTCGTCGTCGTCGTTGACGATCTACCACTGCTTACATTGGCAGCATATCGGCTGTCGGCGTATCGGACGATCGACTCACGTCGACGCCAGCCTCGGCCCACCACCACCTCGTATCGGCGCGTATCGGCGGGCGGTATTGGCGGTAGCGGCAGCGGTAGCAGCAGCAGCAGTAGCGGGTCACGTATGGGTCACCGAACGTTCGTTCGTCCGCTGTCACCAAAACGCACACCAAAACAACAACCACGCACTCCGGCCGTCGTCACTACAGCACTCCCACATTCACTCGTCAGTTACACGGGCCAAGTGCTGGCCCGATCAGCCGCCCGCCGATGACCACCTTACCACCTCAGCTCGCCGGCGAGATCGGCGTTCACGAACACCACCACTGTACACTAACAACTATGCTGCTGCTGCTGCTGCTGCTACTGACGATGATGACGATGATGGTGATGAAGAAGGTGATGAGGCACTAACACTAGACCCCCCGCCGCCACCGAACACCTGCACACCCAGCTAGCAGCTACACCTGAACCGTCGCCGTCGCCCCCCGGAACCGCCTGCACACACGTGCACAGCAGCACACGTCTGCCGCACGTCTCCTCCGAGTGTACGTTCCGATTGGCTTGCCACCCTTCGGCGATCGTCGTTGTCGTCGTCGTCGGCGTTCTGATCTTGAGGATTTCGGTATCGTCGCTGTTGCCGGTTGCTTCTGCTGTTGTTGTTGTTGTTGTTGTTGCTGTTGTTATTGTTGCTGCTGTTATTGCTGCTGCTGCTGCTGCCGCCTCCTCCTACTAGGTTGGTTGTATCCACTGGTTGACCGCTAGTAGAATCTAAATCGATCAATTCCAAAATCGACGCTGCTGTTTGAAAGCAACAACAACAACTACTCGACGGCCGACTGCCGTTCTGCCGCCCTGTGAGGATATTTCGATTGTTCCATCTGCCGGCCTGTGGGCCGGTTTTCCTCTTATTTTCCTCTTTTAATATATATCTCTGGCTGCCGCCGTCGCTGTGGCTTCGGCGTTTAGCATTCAGCGACGCCTTCAATGTGTCTCGTCACACATTTCGGTTTGCACCACTTCCAGCTAGCACCTCCTTAAGGTTCCAGCTGCTCTCCAACTATGTAGATGCGACGGCTGCGGCGGCGGCGACGGCAGCGGGGGTAACGGAGGCGCCAGTCACTATGGCGGCAACAGCGGCGTCGGCTGCTGCTGCGCTGCTGCTGCTGCTCAAACAACGTTGACGTCAACGACGAAACGACGATGATCAAGACGGCTAATGCTGCTGACGCTGTTCGTGGTAATGGTGGTGGTGATGGTGGTGGTGGTGGTGGTGGTGTTGGTCGAGGAAGTCGTGGTGTTGTTTCTCGAGGTAGGTATTTTTGGTGGGTGGTGGTCTGGCAAATGTAGTGCCGCTGTTGTTGATGTTGCTGCTTGTGGTTGTTGTTGTTGTTTCTGTTTTGGCCACTCGACGCACTTCACGACTTCATTCCCCTCACCGAACAGAACCGAAGTAACGGAAGATGCTGCTGCTGCTGTTGCCGCTGCAGTTCAGCAGCAGCAACAACAACCACAACAGCAGCGGCGGCACCACCACCACCACTCTTGGCCTGGTAGCACTAAAAACCTAACTAGTAGGAACAGGAACAGTAGCTGTACCTGTAGTAATAGTTGTCCTCGTCGTCGTCGTGTTCCGCGACAGCAGCAGCAGCAATCGCAGCTGCCGAAACACAACAACAGACCCGCTAAGTCCAAAACAAGCCTGTTTCTTCGTTCGTTCGTCGGCTGTCTGGTTAGCCCGCTCTCTGGCTCACTCGCCTCGTTCACGCGACGCCCTTCGTATCTGTTCCTCCTGCCTTCCTCCTCGGGGTCGTACTCTCCTGCGCCCTCCTGAGTTGCCCCATCGTCGTCGTCGTCGTCGCCATCTTCGTCGTCGTCGTCGTCGTCGTTATCATCGTGCCCCTTTCACCCCATACGACGACGACCACCCCCACCACTACCACCACCACCACCACCACGTTTACCTCCTGCTACTCCTTGTTGTTCTCCTGTTCTTCTCCTTAATCTATCGTTGTTTCGCTCTAAGCAGCTCGCGGGCTCGTCTTCTTTTCGCCTCGCGACTCTCTGACAGCCACCGGCCGCCGTAAGCTTACCATCTCCTCAGCCCTCTAGCTCCGCTGCTACCACTACCACCACCACCGCCACCGCCAGCTCCCCCGCCGCTGCTGTTGCTAGTGCTGTTGGAGTGCCTGCTCTCTGCTGCGTCGCCAGAGGGGTTGCCACTGGATCTCCTCCCTCAGGATCCCCCAGGATCCCCACAACCACCAGGAGCAGTGGCCGTAGCAGCAGGAGCAGCAGCAGTAGCTCGAGTTGGCGCGCGCCATCAATCCAGCGGGCCCTGCTTCTCCTCGTCCGTCGTTCTCTTGGCCGTCGTCATAGGCGGCGCTCTTCGTCAGACGCGCGCAGAGCTACTAGCGCTAGCTCTCTACTACCCCGCTCTATCATCCGCGACACTTTTCCCCAACACCCCTTCCCTTCTTCCTCTCTTCTCCTCCTCCTCCTCCTCTTCCTTCGGAGGTGACCACCATCACCACAGAGACCACCACGACCATGACCAACACCCCCGCACTACCCCCCGCCCCCCCCCCCCCGACAACCCCCTCGCCTTCCTGCACGCACGCACGACCACCCACACTATCTCCCAGCCATCCACTGACTCTCAATCAACAAAACCTATGCACCCACCAACCCCCGTTGGTCGCTCCCTCCCTCCCTCCGATCACGGTGGCGCCCCCAGTCGGTCGACTTTGAAAGAAGAACACGCCATACACCCATGCCCGCGGCTGGCCGTGTGGTTTGTGCCCACCGAGCGCAGACGCCCTACTCTAACTCTGCCGACTCATAGCCGACGACCACGTACGTCACCACTACCACCACCAGCACCACCACGGCCGTCATAGCAGCCGATGATGGACTATCATCATCATTATCATCATCATCATCGTTCTCCTCCTCATCATCATCATATCATCGTTATAATAATTATAGTGATAAACATTACAATCATCATCATCATCATTGTTATAGGGGTGAACAATGGAATCATCATCATCACCATCACAAGCCTCGCTGTTGTCGTCGTGGCTGGTGGTGTCGGATCGGTCTGGGAGTCGTCCGACAGGGGGGAACGGAGCAGCAGCAGATGAGCGGGAGCGGCGGCAGTGGGATGACGACGATGATGATTGACGAACTGCCAAGCCGATTTTACAAGCTGCTGCTGCTGTTGCTGATGATGGTGCTTATAGCCACCGTGCAGCTACTGTTGTATTAGTAGCTGTAGTGGTAGTAGTAGTAGTAGTAGTAAAAGTGCTATTAATGATCTGGTTGGTTACTGAACGGTGTTGATTACCGAACGAATAAATGAACGAAGCGCCGT
This sequence comes from Dermanyssus gallinae, assembly GCA_003439945.1. Lineage (NCBI taxonomy): Eukaryota > Metazoa > Arthropoda > Arachnida > Mesostigmata > Dermanyssidae > Dermanyssus > Dermanyssus gallinae. Next base: position 649,640 of record QVRM01003441.1, read on the forward strand.
GGCCACCCGAGATTGCTGCTTATCGACAACGACAACGACGACAACGGTACTCTCGTCGTCACACACGAATGCCACGCGGACTCGGAATGCCCCGAGTGCTTTTCGCTCGCTCAAAAGAGACGTATTCGAAGCGACGGCAAGGTTTTTCTTGTTGTTGTTGTTGCAGCAGGTGGTGGTATTGTTGCTAATGTTGTTGTCGTTGTTGCTGTTATATTTGTTGGTATTGCTGTTATTGGTACTGCTTCGAAACGGAATCATCCTCGTCCGATCGGGTACTCCGCGTCGTTGGTCGCGTTCTCTCTCGCAGCTTGTCGCAGGGTCGAGGTGTATCTGGCGGGCGGCGTCATCCCGTTATGCCGTCACGACTGACGTGCCTGCCTCGGGCGACGAGATACAAAGCGCTCATTGCCGCCGGTAGATGCTGCTGCTGTTGCTGCTGCTGCTGCTAATCAAGCAATTAATCCAATCAATCAGAGGTTCTCTTACTCAGCAACAGTGGGCCAGTGGGGCTTGTCCGCCACAGCCACTCAGCTCACTCTCCCTTTCTTTCTCTCTCACTTCCGTCGTCATGGTGTTTCATCTGTCGACGAGCTACCGACTCGCTCCCAATATTATTATTATTATTATTATTATTTTTGAAGTGAACAATTGTTTCCTCGTGAGTGTTTAGTCCCGGGTTCTCTAACCCTGAATTAGCCCAGTCCAACAATGTGCCCCGAACAGATGCTGCATTTCCTCGCTGAATGTCGAGCGACAGCCTCTGACGCAAGAATCCCGATGCTGTCGAGTCTCCTGCCGAAAGGTTAAGGCTTCTACTTGCGCGCTGAATCAGCCAACTTACAAAATTGTTGCACATAACCAACACTAGCGTCTTTTCTGCATTTGTTAGCTTCTGCTGACAATAATACTAACGAGGATACCCAGTCCGTACTATTACCGCTCATCGTCCAGATAATCCCGAAGTGCTAAAAGACCCAAACCAGATGCTAACAGCGAAAATACTGTACAAAAAGTGTGATGTAAGTCTGTAGCAATTCCCGGATATATTTGGATTTCGGGATCGAATCCATGGAGTTTGCCCTCAGTTCACTGAGGATGGTATATTTGGCTGCCTTAAAGGTACAGGCATCGACGCAGTTAAACGAGAAGTATACAGGTGACAACGGAGACGCAACAAGGACGTGGAAAAATTAGTCAGAGTCCGACTCCGTTTTGACACTGCCCGTCCCGAAAGTGCACATGGCCGGTGAGATCTTTAAAGTCACGCATTGTGCGCAGGATTCCCGCTGCAATGCTTATGATGTCATAAGTATGACCACTACACCTCACAGTGACAAAAACGAAACGACCCCGCCTGTAGGAAATGAGGTTGTCCCAGACACGAGATGTGCAAATGTCAAAAGAAAAAGAAAGCCCATTGCGTCAACTGCGGAGATGCCCGCGCGTCCAATGACAAGCATTGCGGAGTTAGAAAAGTATACCGAGAAGCCAAACGAGTCAAACTTTGCCCGAAGGTTTACGCGCGTATTCATGTCTTAGATTATTTTTCATTGTTGATAAAGGAACCACACAATGTCAGCTCTGAGCGTGTTAAAAGACTGCTTACGCAGGGTTTGCCCGGAAAACAGATCGTTAAGCAAATATTCACATACTGTCACTGCTATTCTAAAAATATGGAAGAAGATGAAACTCATAGTATCAATATGGTTGGAGGAGAACCCAACCTTTAAGCGTGTCTTATCCCATCTAGAGTCTACAATAAGCATCGTCTTTATGAAGCTTGATGTAGGGATGGTACTGAAGATCTAAAGCTTCCAGGAAGCTGCTGATCGCAGTTTTACGTAAATAAACGTTCTAAAAGACCAGCCAAAAATCACAGAACACCAATGAATCCACCGATGGCAACCCAACCACGGCTTCTGTTCTCTCTCTCCCTCTAGCTCTCAGAGCCCATATGTTTGTACGCAGTAAGGTTGTCATCTAATGAACGGAAGGCCCACATCACTCGCCTCTACTCCTCGATTCCTCCATGTATTGGTAGTTCTGTCAACCTATCGCTAATAGTCCAAGACCAAATAATCATATTTCGTTCACCTCGGACCATGACCTTCAACCTGATGCGAATTCATCAGCGCAGGTGCTGACGCATACCCGCAAGTATTTGAGACTCTTCAGAGTCATACCGCGCGGAGCAACACATTGCTACGCGCCAGCATACATCACACAGACAGCATACAGAGCAAATTCATCGCTTCCATTGCTAATGGTTACATTACCTAGTCAAAAAGTTCAAGAAGTGACGCTAACTAATATAATTAAGAATAACGTAGCTGAAATAGATTTCAGGACTCTTCAAGTTGTCGTCGATTCGACCGCACTCTGGACGATCGACAAGATACGTCACGTAAATCAAGATGAAAATAGTGTACGTCAAGCGCAGATGAAATGAGCAGGTGGAATTCTTCACCCGAGATCTGCTAAATTCAGCTATAATCGTGCTACACGAATGCGTCTGCGACACATCTACGTGACATGCTTGATCCAGGCGAGTTCCTCTCCAGATTGTCTACTAAACGATTTACGTGCCACTGTATCTCCACAGCACTCAGGAGACTACTTTACCGTCATTTGGTCTGCCGATATTCTATGGTAGAAGCCTAACCGCCGTTACAAAGAAGAATAACCTAATTAGACTTATTGCATGCGGACTGGCCTTACGGAAAATGGTTTGCAAGATTGCCATGGCCGTGAATAAAAAGACTACTGTGACACCAATCTCTCCTCATCATGTTGGGGTTGCTATAAAATGAGAAGCAGAAGCTCCAAGACTCCAAACCATTCTTGCTGATGGTGTGGTAGGGCTACCGAGATCCGCAGAGAGGAGTCCTCGCTTGGACCTGCGGATGCGGCCATAGAGTGTAAAAACGGTATCCAACAGGGGCATTCAGTAGGGCCAGCGTATTTCTTCTGTCCTGGTATTTCTAATTTGTGAAAGGTTTACAGATCCGCTTTAACGTCTGGCACCCGGGTGATGCAATCCTGGGTGGCGCCGCGGACGCCCTGACGGAAGATCTACAGGCCTACTTCAGTCGGGAGGGCTGACACTCAACGCTTCTAACTGTGAGGGGCTGTCCATGTGAGGCAAGTCACAAGATAAAGCAATCCAAACGATCATGCAAATACTTCCCGGAAATATTCACTCAACACGGGGTGACCTGGGTGTTTTGGGTGACCCGCCACGTGTGAAGGAATCCCACGCGGCTTTCGTACAAAACGAGAAGCTCTTGTAAGAGTTCGCTCACGTTTGATAACTAGGCACCTGCAAACTTGATTCACCTTGGTAAACCAGTCTTGGTTCACCAACATTTAATTACATTTTACAACCATCCCCGGCCTTTAAATACGCCGAAAGCCTTGCTGCTTACGTCGAGACTACTAGAGTCATTCTAGGCGAGTTGTTTAACATTAGCAGCAAGAAGGTTGCTTATGGAAGAGTTTAAGATAACGGGCCGTTTTTTAGCGGCTCAGCATTCCTTTAGCGGGGAATGGCTTCAAGTGGTGCCGTCAGCTTGGCACCGTGATGAATCCTAACTCCGTCCGCATAATGTCGGCTAATAGGATAGACGTTCCCGTCTGTGAGCCGTTCTTATGCATGCCGTGTGATGGTCTAAGCTGCCTAAAAGTCCGGGTAGGCTCACAAGACACGTCGAGCTCAATAGGATAGTGAGAAGGGCACTGTCAATCCACACTCGAGCCTAAAGGCTGAGCAGAAGCAATGAGTAACGACCTGATGGGGTTACCATACCTCCATGGTCACACGTCAGAAGCCTTGTCTGAGATGTAACTGTCTCGTGCACGGTGGCATTACCATACCAGGCAGCCATTCTGCAGAAAAATTAAATAATGACACCTTTTGAGCGTATGCCTGCGGCACAGCTTTGTCGAGTGTGAATAGGTCGCAAAACACGCAGATTCAGAAAAGCGAAACAAATATCTCGAGCTGTCAAAGAGCTACCACTTCATGCCTATTACTTTGGAAACATTGGGCCCTATAAGTGTCGTTACCGCAATGTTTTGAGGGATATCGCAAAACTTACAGAGGATGTTACAGGCAACCGACACGAATTGATGTTTCTGAGGTAAATGATGCATTTGACTGTTTGTAGAAGGAGGGTTGATACAAAATTAACTGAAAACAGTAAATACGTTCAGTAAACACAACAATTAAATACTAATACAGAAAGTAACAGAACTAATGAAACTATTATCTACCTGGTTGGCTAGAGGTATTGTCCGCATAGCCTCGCTTGTAGATTGAGCCGTATTTCTGTCAGACACTTGCTTCAATATCGGCTTTCGATAACTACCGGGCATTTACGGGCAAAAAGACGCATAAAAAAGAAAAATGAAGCAAAAGGCGGAATCGAGAGGCGTTCTTTAGGAGAAAACGTAAAAAACTATCCTGATTTTATGGCCTCAATAAACCTTTCCGCTATATTGCCCAGCTATAGCAAAACTGCAGCGGAACTGATAGCAAGAGGTGTCTATGGATCGCACAAACCTCGACAAATTCAACAAACCACTAACCACGTAGTTTACTATTTAAGAATAGACCAAGAAATTAATGAAGAACGAGTTCAAGTTGTAGGCGCCTAAGAACATATTATACCTGCTGAGTGTGTAAACAGATCGGGTATCACCCTACCTGACTGAACCACGTCCATATTGAATTCTTGCGTGTGCTGTATGTGTGTTTTTCACATTGCGAGCCCAGATTGTCCTTGACATTATCGATTCGTATCATACGTTCACAATGAAAGGCTACATCCTAGTTATATTAGCTTTTATCGCCACTCCCGGTTGCCGTGCTGCGTTAGCATTTAACGAGGCCTACCCTGTCCCGAATGCTGAGGGTTAATCCTCTAAGCTTTGATTGATATAATATTATTATTTTTGCAGTTCTGAGATACTTCAACGGGTAACCAACCATAGGCAGGCCGGATAGCTTCGTCATGTAACGGGCCTAAGAGAAGCTTCCGGCTTTTTGCTCTCGGCCACATTGTGCCATAATTCCTAAACCTCGTGCTTGCGATACAAGAATCATCAAGCTTCTCTCTAGTGGTACACACATATTTGACATACTCAACCATGCCGCAGATGCCACTAATGCGCATCTGTGTTTGAGACGCAATTAAATGGCTATTCCAGTCAATAAACTGGCTGGGGCCTTTTGAATAATGCAAATTAATAGGATCTTTAGGTATGATCAAAGTTACCATGCTTACAAGAAGTGTACACTTATATATATATATATATATATATATATATATAGCTGTTTTTGCAAAATCTTACAAGATGCCATCAAGCGCTCATGCCGCCGCAAGACTGGCCAGATTGTCAACACAGTTATAAACTAAGCACATCTGTATCTGGGTAGCTTACGTCTTTTCGCCATTATATGCATTACACCACTGCCTCTATTCGAACATTTATCATCATATTTGTTTCACTCATATTGACTATGCATATAACATAGACAATTATACAGATTATACAATTATACACTCAGCTGCTCGCGGCATGTTGTTCGAGAGAGGCAGTGCAGTGATCTCTTTGCAAGGGCCAGGCAGGCAGACGCATGAAACTTCGTACACACCTGAGAGCACAGTCGACGGATGCACTTGGTGTACTCCTCGTGGAAGCTCGTGTTTGAACAGACCAGGCGATGAAAGCCATGAACTATGAATCTGGTATAGACGTGGCGATTGTCACATGCAAGACCAGACCACTGAAAATATCCAGGTCTCCAGCCTCTCGTCGGACTTGTTCAACTTTATTTTCCCACTCCGAGGTAAAGCTCTCGAATGGTACTGTACGCGGCGTCTTCAACCTCAATCGAATTATCTCAACAACCGGTGCACAGCCTGACATTATTCGAATTACGTTTCCGCCGTCTGTGAAAAGGCGGCGGACGACCTCCAAGCTCGTTCATTCATGGGGGGAAATCACTGCTAAGGCGGGTCAGTTTTATTTCTGAAATCCTGATTGGGTCTTCCAATTAGGAATAGAAGTAAATTCCTGCTGATGCTGAAACATGGCGTAGTTGCCGTGATTGCAGAGATACTGAAGTGAGCTGAGAAGGATAGCTTTACATACTTTTAGCTGCAATTATGGAAAATCTCTCATTTACTCGAGAGACAATGGCCGCTAAGTGTGGGTGAGCAGTCCAACTGACGCAGTTAATCAGTACACAATCGCAGCAGCTCAGTTAATGAGTGCACACTCGCAACTTAGTTAATCACTGTACACACTGTGCAGTAACGTCAGCTGGTTGGTCACGTGCTGAACACGTATCGCACGTACCTAGCCAAAGGGGAAGGGTAAATGAGTCGTACTTTAATCTAAGGCCGGGCGCCCAGGCGGAGTCCACAGATAGGAACTCAAAAACAAGTAGTTTGTAGGCACCTGTGGGCGGCCTCGTCCAAGCGTAAATGTGTCAGCGGAGGCGGCGTCTGACGGTCGCCACACTACAGGGGCGTCGTTTTATGCCACGCTTGCATTTCATGCATCCATGGTTGGCTTAAAGTGCCCGCACTCGCTCGTCCAACCGCCCCCCCCCTGGGTCGCAGTGCCGCTTCTCCAAAGGCCGTGAGCGTCCAGCCCTGTTGTTCAACCAACTGTTGTCGCCGGTAGACATTTCTATACTATGGTTGCCTATGAGTGGGGTTTTTCTACACCTCTTTTTTTGTACCTGTTAGACCATACCTATTCTCGGTATATACGTGCCGGCCGAGGCGTCATGTCACGGTCAGTTAACCAGTGCCGTAGGTCACGGTGGACGGACGGAAGATGGCAACTGGCTTTAGAGAGCTTTTTGACTACGATGAGTCCGGCCCCATGGACTTGTTTGCATCTTTGTAGGTGCTTCCTCTACTGTATTCGTAGTGCACAATAGCAGCGCGTATCGCTCACATCGCAGCTACTAGTGTTGGGCATACATAAAACTCTTATTAGCTCTGTCTATGGAGATTGTTTTGCTAGATAGGAGCACCCGTGTTGCTTCGAAAGTCAGCCTCTCAAGCTCTCTCTCTCTCTTCCCCACCTATTATTTGGGAATATCTATAATGAACTCAATCTGCTCTTTCGCGACCACGGGCATAGTAATCTGAACGCTACAGAATGCTTTGTCTTCATTCTTGTAAGAATACAGTTGCCACTTGCAGAACATAATATATATATTTATATATAATTATATATAAGAACCGAGCAAGATGGCTTAGTGGCCTTGCATTCGGGAGGAACTGTGTTCGAGACTTAGACCGGCCACTCTTAAACTAATTTGCATGTTTTCCAATTTAGACAAGGTAAATGCCAGAGTGGATTAAAAATGAGCCATTACATGAAAAACCGTACAGGAGCATTAGCTTAACAGAAAATCTAAAAAAAAAACATATATATATATATATATATATATATATGAGGCAAAGTAGACCAACGCAGCCGCGCCGGTATCCGAAGGGTCGAGTCAAATTTGTCAAACGTGATGGCGATAAGACCGACCGGTTTGTCGACGATGAGACGACCAATGAGAGGGAGATCACCCCACAGGCCACTCAAATCAACACACGCTTTGCTAACTTACGAATACACAGTAGCTAGCTACCCTGTTCCAAACTGCAAGAATTACGGGCAAGCCCGTTAACTGAAGGCGGAGATGAGTTACGAGTGTACTGAGAATAAGGCGACTTCAGGATGAGACCTATTGAAAACGCCTGTTGCCAGCAAGTTGGCGATACAACTTGTATTAATAAGTAATTGTGACAACGGCATTAAATATTTTAATTGTCAACAGGCTTCCGATTGGGAAGTCCGACGCCACTCGGATTATTATCGACACCATTACGGGTATCATAATCACCAATATGCCGGACTATGAAAACCGTATGCTAAACAATATTCCGCATTGCTCAAGCGTTCTTTCTACGTTATCAATCAGATGGTCAGAGGGAAGGATCAACGTCGAACACATGAGCTAATTAATACTGGCAGTGTAACCACTCTACTTCCCAATTACAGTGCGACGACGCATATCTATCTTCGCATCTCCAACGCTCGATGCATGCCGTTTAGCCCTTGCACAGGTATGTTTCTTAATAAAAAAATAAGTATTCTACTTCGGATATATAAAAAAAATATATATATACAGGTAGTTCAATAAGTTCTTAGAATGAGCTTTTTAGAATTCGAATTTTGGCGCGCTTCCACCGCTATTAGGAACTGCAACTTTTCGACTGCCAGCAGTCAAAATATTATGGTGATTGGCCGTTGCGATTTCGTTTGATCGCTTTTCCCGTGCAACGTATCGGCGTGATTTTGAAAAATTGAGAAAAGAGTTTCGAGTGGTTATCAAGCATTTTATTTCAAAGGTTGGAATGCGACCCAAGTAAAAACTGAGTTAGACGAGGTGTACGGTGACTCTGCGCCATGTTTTGCCACTGTTTCCAACTGGATTAATGAGTTAAAAAGAGGTCGCAGGAGCACCGGGATGAACTACGTTCAAAACGCCCAAAAACGGCAATTGATTAGGAAAACGTGGAAAAAGGTGCGGAAAATCGTTGCCGCAGATAAGCGAGTGAACATTAGGGAGATAGCGGAGGCCTTGGGGATCAGTTTGAGTAGTGTGCATTTCATCCTGCACGAAAACTTGAAGATGAAAGAGCTCAGAGAAAAATGGCTGCCGCATTTGCTCAACCAAGGCCCAAAAAACGCGCCTGTTTTTGCTTCACAGCGAAATTTGGCCAAGATGTCGAACAATCCGTCGGATTTTTGGCGCAGATTCATGACCGTCGATGAAAGCTGGGTCCATCACTACACTCCCGAGACCCAAGAAGCATCTTGCCAATGGTGTGCACCTGATGAAGGACCTCCGAAGAGGGTGCGGTCAACGGCATTGACCGGAAAGGTGATGGCTACAGTTTTTTAAGACCAACGTAGAATAATGCTGGTCGACTACCTTGAGAGCGGTAAAACGATCACAGGAGAATATTAGGCAAGACTGTTAGACTGCCTTTAGCAAGAACTCATCGTGAAACGGCCCGCTTTGCAGAAGAAGGTTGTCCTGTTTCACCAGGACAATGCTCCTGCACACAAGTCCCGGCAAGCATCGGCAAAACTGGCCCAACTGAGGTTCGAACTTATTGAACAACCTTCCTATTCTCCAGACCTGGCTCCCTCTGATTATTTCCTCTTCGGACATTTGAAGAATAGTCTCGGTGGAAAGCGTTTTTCCAGCAATGAAGAGGTTAAGGCTGCTGTCAATGCCTATTTTCAGTCTAAAGACGCGGAATTCTACTTAAGAGGTATAAAAGCTTGGTGGGAAAAGTGTATTGAGCATCTCGGGGAGTATATCGAATAAGATAAATTTAAAAACATGATTTGGAAAATTCTTGGTTTTCATTCTAAGAACTTATTGAACTACCTGTATATATATATAAACTGCTTGAGAATAATTGGACAGCGTTTTACCTGCGCGTTGCCTATGTGTTGGGTACACCGCAAGAATACATACCTGCAAGACGTAAAAGGAAGGCATTTCTAAATTCCAATTTCGATGTGCGAAGACTTAAGCGTGGAGGCCTTTATTTAAGTCTATTGCTGTAATGCCAAGAGAGAAACCACTGAGGCCGCTCCGTGCAGCAGTGAGCGTCGCTGATTTCGTCCACCAAAACCGGGCCTCTCAAGATATCGCGCTCCGAAGTACAACATTACCTTTGAAAGAGGTCTTATATAGGTTATTCTGTGCTCGACACTACGACGATGCAAACTGAAGCCTCGATAGGCCGCTCGATCCTTGATTTATGCAATTAACTACGAATAGTATATCGAATGTGGCCACTAATTGAATAACTTACCACGGGACAATTCTATGATATACTCAAAAGAACTCTTAACAAAGCCGGCCCTAATATTGGCGGCATTCAGACGTGCTGTATATGACAGTTATCAATGTCGTTCCACTTCATCCGCGTAAGCACCCGAGCGTTATTTTTCAAACTCTATATATTTATATACTTTTTACGAGTTTAAAGCGGTATGAAACTGCGCAGATTGCTGACATTGACACATTTCATATTACGCTTTCGTGTTCAAGAACAGAAGCTACCTACCGATCTTGCGAAACCTATACCGTACTTGGAACTAGAGCACAAGGAACATCGGCATATAAACTAATCGCTAAAAAGGGCTGAGGGAGAAGGCGGCACCGAATAATAATAATAATAATAATAATCGAATTTTCTTTGAGTGATGATCTTTAAGAATAAATAATAAACCACACCACAGAGAGTCAGCGGTCATGTTGCCATAAGGGCTGTTGAGGAAACCTTTTATATCTCAACATGTCCAGCCCTTGGTGCCTTGACGACATACCTCAGGCTGAATTCCAAGCCCGTAGGAGACAGAGAAATTTCTAGAGTTAAAAACAACCAGATTAAAAACGTGGGCTTTTCAATGATTATTCTTGCGCTACCGCGCTGAATTTCCAAGGCGATGCGCTGCCTCCAGGACGCCGTGGATCGTCTAGTGCATCGCCCGCGTTGTGGCCATGGCCGCAAAAACCTAATGTCTTGAAGATGAACGGGTAGATGATGTGCTGGTTTCCCAAGGCTTTGTTGTCTTGTCGCTCCCCCTTTTTGGATGGCAACCTTGCCTACCATGCGGAAGATTGACGTATAGCTTGTCGCATAAGTGTTCCAAATCCATCCCATATCAGCAGTTCCCGCACGGCCCAGGAGTCAGCGTCATACCTAATGTTTTCTTCTTGACACAGATGTGTACGCTCGACGCGCACGCCAAAGCCCCCTCCCCCCTATCTGAAGGCTTCAACGAGCACACGGCGAGCAAAGCCATGTTTTTGACAATATATCATAAACCATACCGCTGAGAGTCAGCGGCCATGGTGCCACAAAGACTGTTAAGGAAACCCTAGATATCTTAACATGCCTAGCCCTCGGTGCATTAAAGATATACCTCAGGTTAAGTTACAAGCCCTTAGGGGACAGATGATAGTCTAGAATTAAGAACAACCTCCTTAAAAAATGTTTTTAATTCTATGTTTGTGACATAAAAAGACAGGAGAGCAGAAAAACATCAGGAAAAAGCATCATGCATTCTAAGCTGCATATGGTCCTAAACTCTGTGTTTGACAGTACGGGATCAAGATTTTCATCCGGTGGGACGTTCGACTAAAAACCGCTCTCCGATCTCAATGTGTGGGCGAAATGAGTCCGTCAAGTTTGCGCCAAGGCGACCTTCTGGGACAAAACCTGGCTTCCGTCAGAGAAATGTTATTAAGCTACCACTTTCGAACGTCTTCGTGTCGATGGACTGCTGGAGAGATTCTTTGGCAGACGAATGTCGGCGAGAGAAGGTAGCAGCAAAACTGGGGAGGGCGACTAAGCCTGATACCCCCGAAGGTGATCGGCAAGTGAAGCTGAGAGCGCGCAAGCTTATCGAGGGAAATTATTAGACACACCTCTGGACATTGCAGCAATACCAAATCAAGCTGTTGGAAGCCTGCGAGTATCTTGAAAGGTGGGCTTAATCTCAAGAAGTGCGTGACCATTTGCACACAAGCGAATGGCGCAGCATGAAAAAGCCGCCTGGGCTCTCACTAAGGGCAGACGAGGGTGCGTCCGTCAGAGACAAGACGCCACTGCGTTTCCGCCGTTGGCATTCATCTTCGGTCTTGTTAAAGCAGCTGATTTCCATATGGACAATTTCCGTGTGGCTACCACGTCCGGGTCAAGATCGGTTAAGGTAACGCCGTCTACGTATTATGGTATGACGAGGCGATTCTTCAGCCGGAGAAGGATCGGCAGGAAGAGTATGCTGAAAAACAGTGGTGCACACGGATCTACCAGTGGATCTACCGGTTGGCAGCCAGACGCCGGCGTAATGCGTCGGTCTCCAAAATAGAGCGACGTAGGTCTTGCACACTCAAGGATCTGAAGAAGCATCGAACCTCGGAAGTGAGAGTTAAATGTGTTCTTGTCAAAGTCAACGTTGACAGCCGTGCAACTGGGCGTTATCTAGAGAAAGCTGCACGAAGCGTGGAGGACAGCCTCGGCTTTCGACTTCGTGCCGTATTCCAACTGACAAGGTCGTAGCTATCGAGTCGGCGTTGGATGCGCCTGAGTACAATTTTCATTGAGATAAATCATTCTTCACTAAGATGAATAATATAGCGATCGATCTTAAGCCACCGGTCTTCTTCGTCCGGACGATGAGCCATGCTCCGAATGACGCCACCCACCCTCGGTAGTCCCGCCGACATAGTGCCAGAAGAAATATGATCCGCGCTACGATTTAAAGATGACCGAGGATTAAAATAAATCGCATCGAAGTGGGAAGTCATTGCCATATAAGGCACATCTCAATATCGAATAACACGATCCGAACGGTCACGGAGGTTCTCTCCGAGATAACTCAGATGGAAGACAGCGACCTAGACGTCTTAGAAGCCCTGAGCTGGCGTCGGAGGATATCCCACGGGCCTTGAAAAAGTCGCTAACGGCTGACAGGTATACACCCAGAGATGGCCTTCTATCTCTGAAGACATAGCCTTGGTTCACCGAAATTCGCCTACGTAAGGCGAGCCTCTCCGACCTCTAAACGTACCAAAGACTTTGCTGCGTACGAGAAAACAACTTCGTATTTAGTAAGCGAGGTACCGTGCATCAGCTTAGTGAGAAAAACTTGGTATGTAGTAGGACTTCATGTAGCGCTGCCTTGCAAAATCAGTTTGGCCCTTTAGCCAAATCGCTCGCTCCGAAGAGTGAAATAAGAAGGCAGACACCCTAGCCGAAGAGACTGTCAGGACTATATATATATGTGTGTGTTTTTATTTACCATTCCTTGTGGAATATATTTTGAATCAGATGCGCTCGCTGGCTTCGTATAGTTTTATATTATTACTATGGTATCATTATGTGTATTTTTTTTACAAACATCCTTATCTGTATGCATTCATACTATTAATTGGATTATTATTATGGTTTATTAACACGCAGGTTGGGTTAAATTATACACACATACAGTAGACACAACTAACTATTAATTGGATTATCACGATGGTTATAATTACACAATAGTTTGGTTTAGCGGGTCGTTCCCCATGGTTTCTTACAATCTATGCCATTTTTCTAGCCTGCATTTAGTGTCATTTATCCCTTGCCATAATGGTTTATCACCGAAACATAAGACCTCGGCTAAAGACACTGTTCTCACTCCTCCTAGCTCGTCGCACTTCAGCACGATGTGCTCTATTAATTCTTCTTCGAAATCACACGCTCTGCACCGAACGCTTTCAGTTTCCGAGTATCTGGTCGCCAGCAGTCGGGTGTTGAGCATACCGGCCCTGCAGTCAGCGAACAGCCCGGACGCTTGCGAGTTCGAATATATAATAGATTTTCGGCCGAATTTCTTATTTTGTTGCCTGTACAATTGGAAAGACGTCATTCTCTCTGTCTTTTCCCGGCTGTTTCATCAGCTTTCTTGTTCACATTCTTAGTTATCTGTTTAACTGTTAGCACCTCGTGTTCTTAGAAAAAATCCGTCGCATTGCACTTAAAATTGCGTTCAAGAAACTTTACCTGTTGTTTGCGTTATTTTTTCTCGGTCATTTGGTTATATTTTTCGGTCAGTTTTGCTGTGAGCAGTTCGGCTGCCCAGTTTTATTTTTCGTTAGTTGAAGCTATGTTTTTTAGACGGCTTACATACGATATCTTAGCTTGTGCTTCTCCTGCTCAGAAGATGGAGACACCGATTTCCTCTTCGATAAGCTGTGCTGCACATGTGTACCTACATTGCATTGCATGCCGGCCAACTGCACACTGTATTGTGTCCAGTCTGTTTATTATGCTTGCGTCTAAACGCACAATAGCGTTAGCGTATGTCACTGTTGGCACAAACATGCTTTTTCAAAGCTCTTTAGTCACCATGAATCTGTTGCAGCTCCATAAAGCCTTCTTTCTTACAATATTTTGTCAATTTTCAGCTGGATGTTTTTTTCCTAATGCACGATCAGCTTTAAAACCACCTGTCGTGCCACCTTCCTCAATATACAGTAAAAACAGTGACACCGAGCGAGGGCATTCTTGCCGAAGCCCTTCCTTATACGTTCGACCCGATTCCTGCGAAGATATAGAGCTCGTTAAATATACTGACCTATTCCGGTTCTAATCCACCTTCTATCATCTTGTTCCGAAGAGTGTTTCTATCGGCCTCTACGTTAGCCCTCTAAAATAACAAAACCAGCACACGCTTGACGCATTCAAATGCAGATAATCGGTAGAAATCGATAGAATGAAGCACGGTACATCACCGAATGAACGTTCCGTTTTTCTGGGCGCATGGCATTCGTTTAAAGGCGGCTGGCTTAAAGCCCTGCCCTCACGCATGATAACAGGGAAAGGTTTCCCCACTTGACCGCCCCCTTTTGTGTGCGTCGTGTGAACCAGTCGACCACGATCGAGAAGCTGCACCCACTGTGTTGCCTTCAAAACAACCCAAGCAACGTGACAAGACACGTAGAACTCAATGGCACAGTCAGAAACTCCCACACAGAACAGGAGTACCTTCCACGCCTGAACCACTCTATGGACGTTTTTGTTTCGTCATTACATAACAGTCTGCACTTCACACAAACGACGAGAGTCTACCTCGTAAAGGCTACACTAGGATTAGTCTATCTATCTATGTCCACCCTTTATCTTTATCGCAATGTCCAAAAACTGGACTAAAATGTGTGTATCATATGCTACGTCGGTGGGCTGATGTTCGCCGCTAGTTTTAATTTTGAGATCTTGCTTATCGTAGCCTCATGTCTACGAACTATAAGCAAGGAGGTTCAAAGTATCTCAATGAATGCTTTGTCCATAAAACGTCTATTGTAAACTAGGAAACTCCAATAGCTCTAACTTCTTAAAATTTCATTGTCCATGTGGAAGAAGTAAAGTTGCTGTAATTTTGCTATATAGCGTTAGACAATCTAGCTGAGTACCAGTTTGAAAATGTATCCGCTGCAGAATAGTTCTGCACAACTCTTTGCAATCGGTACGTTTCTTGAAGCACATACAACTGCAAAGTACATTTTCGGCCAGCCTCAAAACGCGGCGCATTCGGGCAAATTGTATTTTAATTATGGTTCACATAAACACACTTGCCGCAGGTGCCAGCTATTTGGGTGGGCGTTTTCCGGCTCTCGGCGCAGCGTATCCACGCGGCCGGCCAGTGACCGTCTCGTCGTCGATAGTAGCGCATTGCTTAAAGCTAGTGTAACTCGTTGTTGTAATTAATTGGCAATTAGGTGTACGGTCAACAGCTACACATGGCAGAGCATTTAGACAGTAGTTCGCTGGCCGAGCATTAATTACCATAAAAGCTTGCTGGATCAGACGCACCTGCACGAATTTCACACGGTCGGCCGGGAGACCGGATCGGCCAGCAATCGGCTTAGTGCCACACCGGACGAACACAGCCGGACGAGCAGCTTAAAATGCATTGTGGGATTTGGCGCTAGCTATTTCGCTAGTTCATTGCATTGCATCGTGTGAGCCAAAATTTGATTGAGTTATTCTCGACGTAAGTTAAATCAGCAGCAGCAGTACCAATAACGAAAATAATACTTCGTATGAAACTCATGGTGCTGACAAATGTCTATATTGGTATTGTAGTATCGTGCATATATCCCGTTTAATTTTAGGGCGCGGCTTACGGCACCGAACCGTATAAAAACAACTTGCTAGAAACGTTCTCAATGGAAAATATGTATGGTGTTCTCTCTCTCTCTCTCTCTCTCTCTTTATTCGCCTCATCAAGCAGAATCTGTTTCATAGAACATAACAGTCTTATGACTTACTATATCGTTACAGCCTGGTTAACGTCAGTGCCATGGAAGGACGCTAGAAATGTTATATTGTACTTTGCACGGCAATTCGCACATACGTGAATGTCGTAAACCATAGGGAGACGATTTCGGCAGTTCACTCGATCCCAAGTGTCAAACGTCATTGCGTGATTTTCGAACAGAGACGGACTAAGTTCCACAATCTGATGTTCCTATTATAAATAATAGAAGAAATCTAGAAACGCTATATATAAACGATATTAGCGTTTCTAGATAGATAGAATCCCTTCGGCAAAATGTCACTGTTGCTGTTGTATTTCTTGCTTTTCTTCGTAGCGAGCTGATGTCTGCAAACAGCCTCAAGATTGCAAGTATTGCAAGCAATGTATGTTAATCGGCTAAGATAATATGGCTCTGGAATACCAGGATATATTTGAGAGTATAATTCACTTGTTGTCCCGTAGGGGCATATACTGACACGTGACTGCTGTTTGCAAACCCGGTGTGGCTTCGCTCGAGACAGTATTAATGAATGCACTTGGTGCAAAGCGGTGGTAGACCTCTCATGCCCGCGTTTCGACTCCTAAACCATTCAGAAATGACACGGTGCGGCAGTCCATTACTAAACTCTCTGAAGGAGATGTTTCTGGCGCCGCCAGACTTATAGTTTCCACAGATAACGCCCGGCATTGACCGCATAGAGGCTTTGCGAGAGCAACACCCATTAGCTCCCGAGGACCTAGAATGGCCGACACTGACCAGAACCCCTATGCCCTACGTCACATCAAAAGAAGATATTCAGGTGGCTATTAAGAGCTTCTCTAAGAGCTCCGCCGCAAGGCTAGACTTTATGAGACCGCGGCTATTAATGGACCTTCTTTCACCGTCCCTCAACGACGTCGCCGCTAGCCTGCTCTCCGCATTGGCAAAGGTTGTAGACATTCTTCTTTGGCCGTTATTTCTAACGCAACTGGTGCACATCAGTTGGGATTTGCGACGCCGGGCGGGACCGAGGTAGCCATATATGCAACTCGTGCTTTTCTCGATTCGCGCGAACGTTCAGGGGTTCTTGTGAAGCTCGATTTTAGAAACGCTTTTAGCAGTATGAACGCGATCATCTAATGAAGGTCGTTGCATCCCACGCCCCTCCTCTATTGCACCACGTCGGGCTGGCTTATCGGCATCCTTCCCATCTGGTCCTGCCTGAGCATGTTATTTCGTCCGCCACCGGAC
This sequence comes from Dermanyssus gallinae, assembly GCA_003439945.1. Classification (NCBI taxonomy): domain Eukaryota; kingdom Metazoa; phylum Arthropoda; class Arachnida; order Mesostigmata; family Dermanyssidae; genus Dermanyssus; species Dermanyssus gallinae. Next base: position 666,780 of record QVRM01003441.1, read on the forward strand.
TGCAGCAGGGAGACCCCTTAGCACCACCTCTGTTTTGTCTGGGTATTAAGGATCTGGTAGATTCCTTCAAAAGCCCGCTGAGCCTCTGGTACCTTGACGATAGCCTACTAGGAGGAAACGTTCATACAGTAGCGGAGGACATTCGACGGGCCGCCGCTCGCCTTCCTCTTCTAGGAGCCCATCGGGGACTCTTCTTACTCAGGTCTTCTTTCTCTTCCTTGAGACTCATCCACCTTCTTCTGAGCTGACCTATCCAATCGGGTCGACGACTTGCAAGCGCTCAACGAGTTGACACTGTCTACCCTCGAGGCTCTGCTCAACACCTCTTTACCACCTAGCGCACGGCAACAGGCATTACTGCCCGTCTCTCAAGGAGGCCTCGGGGTTCCGAACTTACAGACCTTGGCCGGTCCTGCCATAGTCTCCTCCATGCTGAGCGCAGAAAACAGAGCAACCCCCCTTTTAGATACAGCAGGAGTTGGCCAGTTTAGAAGCCGCTTAGCCCAGCTTCAGGAGAATCTTGAGGCCCGGTGCGATGGCAGGCCTGACAACATGCTATCTCAACATGACTGGAGTGCCCCTTTGCACGCTGAAGTACAACGACGGCTCTTTAATGAAGCTGCCGACGACACGACCAGAGCTCGCCTAAGTGCCGTTTCCGCCAAGGATTCAGGTGCCTGGTTACACTTACACCATTTGAGCGAAGCAAAATGCTGGTTTGGGATGCAACCGTTACCGACTCCTTAGCACCTATGGTCGGTGGCGGCGCATCCGAAGCCGGTTATGCAGCCCACCTTGCGGAGACCAGCAAGCTAAGAAAATACTCATCAATTGGGTATCCCCACGAATTCTGGCCACTTGCGTTTGAGACAATGGGTGCTCCTGGTGTTCGGACCAGACAGCTGATCCGCAAAGTCGGCACTTTGTTAGATCAGTCAACCGGTGATTACAGATCGTCGTCCTTTTTTAAACAACGTCTGGATCTCGACATACAACGTGGAAACGCGGCCTCCGTTCGGGGCACACTTCTGAAGTGGTCTCGGCCTAGCTTAGACGAGGCGGACACGTGATAGTCACAATACCTACCCGCTAAGCACACTGGCTTAGCGGGTTATGTTATTCTTCTGTTATTACAAACATAATGTAATATACGAAAAATAAATATTCACTTGTATATTGATTTGAAACAGGATGTCATATTGGTAATAACATTATGGCTCTGCTCCGGGCGTGCTCAGCGTGCCCGTCACGTCTAGTATTCATTTCTTTTCTCAGAGGATTCGCTGAGCACAATCGGAACGCCACCATCATGGTCAATATAAGCTAACGTATTGCAATTTTCTTTGCAATATCAAAATGCCAATAAACTAGCGACCACTACAATTTTCGCTTTTGAGGCTACCATAGAATCGCATGCCAGTTCCAGTTCAGCCAGTAGAGGAGATTTGTTTAGTATTTTATTCAGAAGTATTGTGTACAAGGCAGGGTGTCGGAGTGACCGCTTCATGGCGTTGTTTGTTTGGACTAAGTAATCTATTTCGGCCATTTGGGAAGCCTGTTGTTGTTGACTGCGTAGCTGGTTGCCGTCGAACACTTCGTATGACTTAAAGTTAACCGATGTCCCGATGACTAGTGCCACTCATGCGAGCAATATGCATCGTACAACTGAACTCGTTCAGTGGTGTCCGTTCGGTTTTTGCCGCGTAAATTGAGTGCAGCGACCACTAGTTGCCCGCGCAAATGAATGGATTTGAAATATGTAAAGGTACTCAACAACAACAACGGCAGACACGACTCTTTCTGTAAAAATGCAACAACTATTATTGACAAATAGTTGCAGCAAGGCTGTGGGCGAGTACAAATGGCGACCTGCTTCTACAGTGGCAGTTGTTGGAATAATGCGCCCATTGGGATTTGATTCATTTAGCTGGTATCCATTAATATTGTAGCATTGTTTGTGCGCTTTGCGACGTTCTACGTTCTCAAAGTCATGTGTAACAACACGAAAGTGGGACTAGGCGTTTGCGATTGGCGCGTAGCTTGAACACTGAATTTTACTAATTGTTAAAACGCTATCACCATATGAGAATTTAAATAATTGTTAAAACGCTATCACCATGTGCCAGAACCCGTAGCGTTTACCCGTGTACGCAGGGACCCAATACATTTTTTGAAAATTCCATAACAGAATGATTGTCTTTTTTTGGCTTGGAAGGAGAAAGAAATCAAACTGTCACTAGTCCGGTGAATGGCTGGTCGATCGAAGCTCTTCGAAACACCCTTGTGCACTTAGTGGTCACCGAAAGTTGCACAAAATGACAGTACGCAGCCCTATTCCTGGGTATGGGTGTCGAGGCACCGAGACATACTTATGCTCACCATTTTTCATACCGTTGCCGGTGCGAGAGTTGACTCAGGCGTTCCACCTAAATATCTACAAGAATGAAACATTCGGCCAGTAGAGTCACTTCGTAACTCACTCTCTAGTATAGGGGAAATTTCAAAAATCTGTCCAGCTAATACAGGTAATCGCTTACATTGGTTTCTATAAACTTACTAAATTGAATGTTGCACCATTCCAATCCCCGAGTCAATACGAAATGGTTATGTTCATCTTCATCTCGACGGCAGCATCTTCCTTTGTGTCGGTCTTTCTCTGTCTCGACGAGCATTTACATATTTTCAATTGTTCGGATAAACATCTTTAAGTTAGTCCGTCTCGCCCCAAGTTTTAAATCCAATTTAATTATTTTGGTAATATCTCGCACACTTTCCAAGATCTAGAATTATTAATTAAATTTCCCGAGCTTTGTTCTCCTTACTTTTGTGAGTTTGACTTTGTTGGCTTCTATTCTACGCTAGATTCATAAGCGCACCCAATACGCAAAAGCTCTTTGTGGCTTCTTGATGCTTAGTTGTTGTTTCTACATAAGCAAGTACAGAAGTGCACACTGAGGTTTGGTGTCTCTTCCCGCTATTACGCAAGGCCCCTCCTTAATCTTCTTCCACGTGCAGCAACCATAAGGTTGGGTTGCAACGCAGCCGTATCGTATAACAAACAAGTTCTTCGCATTCTCTCAGAGACAGCAGATGATACATTAGTAGGAAATCGCCAGCGCGAGTTATCTAACAGAGCTAATATATATATATATATATATATATATATATATATATATATATATATGATTTTTAAGGAACCAAAAGTGAAGAAGCAAAAATCTGTACCAAATTCTGTGTTAAAAATTAAATGATATGTTTTAAATCGTAATGGAACCGTTGCAAATGCTTATGGCAAGCAAGATGGCTTAGTGGCAAAGCCTTTGCCTTGCATTCGGGATAACTGAGTGTGAGACCCAGACTCTTAAATTGGTTTGCATGGTTTCCAATTTAGACAAGGTGTGGATTAAAATTAGCCATGACATGAAAAAACCGTACACGGGCAATTGCCTTACGGGAAATCTTAAAAAAAAAGCAGTCCCTTCGACACACTGTATATATGTGGCACGGTCGATATCGCGACGGACGTAAAGAGACCAAAGATTACCTCCCTTGGGAGAGAATCATCAACGTCAATAACAGAACAAAAACTTTGAAGAAGTTTATGATATCGTACTTAACAATAGCCGAGTTACTGTCAGGGAGATAGCTGATATCAGGCTATCTCCTGGACCTGGGAGGTTTCTAATGGATCAATTGTAAGAGTCTTAACTGATATTTGACACGTCAGACGACTGGCGGCGAAAATCGTTTTAAAAGTGTCGAATTGCCAGCACATAAACGCCCGTCGGGTAATGTACGAATTCATCGTTCAGGCTGTAGCAGAAGATCCTGGATTGCTTCATAGAGTGATTTTAGGAGACGAGTCATGGCTACAACATAGTTACGACATAGAGACCAAAGCCCAATCCTTCCAGTGGTGCTTTCAAGGAGAAAGTCGATCGAAAAAATCCTTTTGACTATTTTTCGACTACTTCGCCTTACATGACTATTGCTACCTGGTTCTACGGTCAATGAGAAGTACTCTTGATTTCGTCGTTCGTAGATGAAAATTCGATTTCTTAATTTCCTCAATAGCACGGGGCCAAATCCGGCAACGTTGTTTCTGTTCCCAAGGATGAAAAATGATTGAAGGGACAACGTTTCGAGAATATAGAGGCGATAAATAAAAATTCACAGGAGCAACTTAACTCGCGTTTTGCGAAAACCGCGTTTAAACATGTTTTGATAAGCGGGAAAGAAAGTGACACAAGTGCAAGGCAGCTGACGAGGTCTATTTTGAAGAGAACAAAAACACTTCGAATGATTAGATAAAAAAATTATGTTATATATATATATATATATTTTAGATTTTCCGTAAGGCAATCGCCCGTGTACGGTTTTTTCATGTCATGGCTAATTTTAATCCACTCCGGCATTTACCTTGTCTAAATTGGAAACCATGCAAACCAATTTAAGAGTGGCTGGTCTGGGTCTCGAACCCAGTCCTCCCGAATGCAAGGCAAACGCTTTGCCACTAAGCCATCTTGCTCGGTAATCTATATATATATATATATATATTTCAGAACTTTTTGATCCACCATCGTATATATATATATATATATATATACATACATACATACATATGCTTGTCGATAATAATTTTGATCCACCATCGTATATATACATACATACATACATATGCTTGTCGATAATAAGCCGATCTAAAACAACTATGTCTGCCATGTGCAACGTAGAGGGTACGTAGAGGACGTAAGCTGTTGTATTAGAGTAGATTATTATTATAGTCCATTAGCGTATTGTTTTATACATAGTCGACGTCATTACGTCGACAGTATGAGTACATGAGCACGGCGATTGTTCGCGTTCTACCCGGGTAGCATCATAAGAAAGAGCAACAAGTAATAGAATAATATATATATATATATATATATATATATATTCATATACGCCGTAATCCATTATACAGACATGAGCGTCTGTCTGCCTGTTTACCAAACCTTTTGCTGCTCATTATTTTTTGCTGTTAAGCAGTACTTCGATCAGCATTGCCCATTTGCTCCCTTGTGTCACCGGCCGTGTTCTATCTAAGACAAACAGGAACAAAGTCAATCGTGGCGTGCTAGCCGTGTCGCGCGGTAGTAGCAACTCAAAAAGGAGGGAAGAACCTGGAACGAAATGAGTGGCGGAACATACGCGACCTTTTTTCAACCCAGGCCGTGCCATATTGACCGGCAGCGCAGACAATGTTCGCAGTTGTTACATAAGTCAGTGAAGAGAACGAAAGTACTCCCCCGATGGAGATGGCTACATAAATAGCGGAGAGTTAAGAGCAAAAAGTGAGAGGACAACAGCAATGCAAGCGACATCGCTCTATAATCGTTTAGTAGAGCCGACTTGGTAGAAGTAACATATAGTAAGCAATACACAGTGTGTATTAGAAGCAATTAAGAGTAGCTCTAATTGAATGTAGACCGGCGGACATAATAATAATGATGATAATAATAATAATAATAATAATTTTTTTTTTGAACAATGGTTTATTTTATCACTATGTACATGTACCACAATTATCAATATATTACTTAGACTATCCCCACTTGTTCTCACCTCTAGCTTTGAGACGTTAGGGGGACCAGGTTTGCTTACCAAAAATTACTCAGAGACGTCGGGAGAAGATTGGTGGTTGCTACAGGAGACAAAAGAGCGGGGGAGTACTTACTGCAGCGCTTGTCGTTAGACGTTGGGGAACGCCGCGTCGTAGAGGAATGGCCAGTGGCCATAGATAATGAGCGTTATAGGCGTTATGTGACCATGTGATAACATGGACTGCCGCGGGCTATGCGTCCATAATAATATAATAATAACTGACCTTAATCTGATCTGAATTATTAGTACTGGTCTGACACGTGCGCGCAAAAATGTAAGATTTGCCACTGTCCACCCCCGTGAGCAAGGGATTACAGCGACACAGCATACACTACAGCCTCGAGTAAGTTCAACTCGAGCCTTGACCTAGATTGACGAGACTTGACCTAGACCTGAGCTGAAACCATCTCATTATGTTCTGTCGTTATTGTTTGCACGTGCGATGATGCTGACTAAAATAGTTGAGAATAATGTGGTAACGCGAACCAAAATAGTTGAGAATAATGTAGTGACGCGGACCAAAATAATTAAGAATAATGTAGCTGATATAAATGCCAGGACTCTTCAAGATGTCGTCGATTTGACTGCGCTCAGCACGACCGACAAGATACGTCACGTAACTAGAGATGAAAATAGTTTACGCCAAACGGAGATTAATTTAACTGAGAGTGGTATGCGTGCTGCCGCCCGAACCCTGCTGTACTTAGACATAGTTGACACACGGGGTCGTAACGTCGAAACAAATACCCGTGGTAACGCCCGACCTTAATATGATCGAAGTACATGATCAGGTCATGACGCCATTAAATTGTTTCTATATACAAGTGAAGCCGGTTTGGATGAACTGCGTCATCGACATCTACGTGATGTGTTTGACCAAGCAATTCGCTCTTTAGAACTTCTACTGAACGAACTAAGTACATTTGAGTCCACAGTACTCAATGGTACTTTATCGTCATTTTGCCTGCCGACTTCTTATGGTACAAATCTAACCGCCCCCTAAGAAGAAGAAATGATGACCATTAGACCCACCGCAATGCGTACGGACTGGCCTTAAAAAGAATGGCTTTCAACATTGCCATAGCCGTGAACAAAAAAAACAATGTGAAAGCGACCTCTTTTGATCAAATTGGCGTTGCCACAAGAAGAGGAGCAGAAGCCACCGTGCCATGCGGCTTTTTGAAAGGTTGAGGGTTCGACAAGAGTGCTAAATAAACTAGACTTTCAAAATGCGTTAAATACAGTAAGGAGAGGCAACATTTTTGACGAAAAAATAAGAAAGGCTCCAACATTCCTACCGATGGCCCTTGCTTGAATCACACACATAACCATATAATCCAGCAGGGGTATACACTAGGGCCAGCATTGTTGGTATAGAGTTGATTCAAAGATGTATTCTGTGACGGCTATAAGTATGCGGAATATCTGGAATTCAGGTTTTAAATATGATCAACAGCCAAGCTAACTGGAGCTTCCTAACTCAAGGCTCGTTGTTGGTCACATCAAAACTTCGCCTGGCTTTAGCTGGTACGATACGAGCATAAAATCAATCTTTTATTCGATGAGATGTATCCGTCCGTATTGCGAGCGGACTCCGTTGCGAGGGGGTCCAGCCTGTCCACTGGATGCGGGGTGAACATATCAGCATCAAAGACACTCCAAAAACGTATCACATACCAAAAGATCCCAACTAGTTATAGGCGACATTGTTCCGAAGTCCCTGAAAACAATGCTACGGCCTGCACTGTGGTAAACTTTTTAATTCCGCTGAGCTGCCCTACCGTTACTAGCTAGGTGGACATCACCAGTAATGTATGCGTCGAAGCTGCGCGTTCTCGTAAGTAGCATCGCACTGAAACGTCGAATAGTAAATCCATATTGGTATGGCTTCAGTTTGTGAATAACTCTTACTAAAAAAAAATAATAATTTAATGTTCCATTTCATTTTCGTAACTCCTATAAACCTGTTATATGTATTATGAATAAGGACTCCAGAGCATATACATAATAAAGATTCAAATATATGATAAATGTATGAAAAATAAATTTAAGTAAACCAGACTGAAGCCACTGAAGCAGACGATTGTACTAAAGATAAAACTGGAGTAGGAGCTGCTATAACGGAAAGGTAATCAACTACAACAAGAAGTCTGTGTTTTTATTATAACTTAAAAGAAAAAACAATTATATATAACTAGGTTAAAAAAACCCAAACAATTTGTATCTAATAGAGTGTAATAATCCAATATTTCCAGTCTGACGGCCTTACAACAATTGCGCCTTAAGTTGGTGTAGCAGTTCACCTGCCGACGACGACTGACCGCGTCCTACTTACCATACAGCTCATTCTCAGTTTATTGATCTCTACAATCAGAACCACAACGCCAAAGACGCCTTTGTTCTCACAGCAAAGCGACTTATGTGCATGTCCCACGATTTGGTGGTAAACCTCATCGCATTGAGGCAAACCCTCACAAGTGCTATGTAGACTTCGGGCCTTATTTCGCGACTTGGTGATGTGGTAGGTTCGATTTGTCGGTGCATGAACATCGAGCAACGCTTGGATGCTTTATACGATAGTCGACGAAGTTAACATTGGAATAAAAATAGTGCTGTTGATTCAATCTGATTTGACCATTGTTCACGTTATTGTGCACCGCTAATGCAAAGCTAGCAAACTCCATTTTCAAGGTTCTTGGAATTATCTTGTTGCTGGTTTCGAAAATTTCTGGCGTTTCGAGCTCTGGCGCCATTATTACTAGGCACTACGTATTACTAAATATTTATTGCACTGCGGACTGTTGCCTCTATTGTTGACCCCGCAGGACTGCTTTTGCGACCTGCCCTCAGAGGTAAACCTGCCAATATATAATTCAATGGGAATCTGGTGATTGTTGTTCCAAGAGCTGCTCAACCGCTGCCCTACATACCACACTCAAGTTGGATGAGCTGATTCCAGCACGTCTTCTAGGTCCCAATTCCTAAGCTAGACAGAAGAAATTGGCGACCTGCTCCGATTTCGTATGTTTCGACGATGCAGCACGTGCAGACACCCGGTAAAGGCGTACTATCATCTGAATGTGCTTTCCGATGCTTTTGAGCCGGCAATGCTGAACTAGCATTGCTACAGTCAAATCACGTTGGCAGAACAGCTGCTTTCCCTATGAAGGCAAACTCTCGACCAGCTTCTCGGCAGAGAATTACGTTAGCAGGGCTGTAACGGCTAGCTGTTTTTTCTCTTAACTCGTTTGGGCGCGCTTTTTGTTGCCAAACGGCTACTTTTCAAACTGGAACTGTAATGTTCCACTACACGGAGTCGACCGTCACCTACTAGAGGCGCACGATCGATCATTAGACATCGCGATGGAAGACCTCTATGGTAGTCATGGCGTCCGTGATATACAGAAACTACATCTTAGACGCGCGCTCAACAGAACATCGCCGATCCTACGCCGTTCAGCAACCGATTCAAAAGGTAACACTGAACGGTGGTTTAGTCCAGCGTTACTAGCTCAACCCAAATCGGCCGTCCGTCTACTCGGCTTCGCAACTGCACCTTAATAAAACCTAAAATACGGAGTTAGTGGCTGACGAGCTGCGGGTAAACGTTCGGCAGTTGTTGTTCAAGTCAACTCCTTTATGAAACAGTCACGGATCTTTGCAACGCTTAAGTTCTCGGTAAATAGGAACAGTTAAAAAAAGCTAAGTTAAAATTACTCTTGACAAAGTCCAAGGAGCACTTTGTATAAGCACTTTACACAAACAGTAATCACAGTGGTTACTAGGCGTTACAAGAACGTTAAAACAGCAGTTGGTGTTTGTTAGAACGCCGAACAATATATGAGGCAAGTCAAGTATTATAGTAAAGACGACTTAAGTCACTCTTTATATAACCAATAATATATAAAGAGTGACCTAAGTCGTTGCAGCTGTTGGGAGGGAGCCACTCGTATTGTCGAGATAACATATTAAGCGTCGCAAATTATGTACCTGGTATAGGCGTAGCGATCGTGACATGCAAGGCCAGACCAGAGGTGATACCGTTCACGCCGCGAGCAGCTGACAATTGTATAAGTGTCTATGTTATATGCATACTGCCTATGAATGAAATAAATATGATGATGATATTGAGCATCGTGGCCCCCTACCGCAGACAGTCGAGGCCGCCTAAGGAAGCTTGCCAGTAATGCGGCCAAGTTGCATATTCATACGTGAGTACGCGCCATTCCCTTTGCCAATGAGGTGCGCGCTGTCAAGGTCAGGGAACAAGCGTCTCGCAAGACTAACGTAGCCCCATTATCGCGTGTCAATCCTTGAACAAAGCCTGCTTCGAGCAAAAACCCGACTGACTAAGGAACCGCATTTCACTTGCGGTGAGAAGAATTCTATGATCTCTCCAGGCGGGTCTCGTGTGGCTACGTTACTTTTTCCTCGACAATGAATCCCCAATTGGAGAAAGCCCCGATTGGAGGAACATTTGTTCAGGGCTACGTCGGGAGGCCACACCTGGTGAGCGCCGGGCGACAGATCGTCAAGCATCTATTCAATTGCTGGGTTGTCTGTCGAAGGTTTCCAGGAATCTGCTACTCACCAGATAAGGGCTATTTTACCTGGATGAAGAATCAGCCCTGTCGTGCCGTTTGTATCGACAGGCTTGGATTTCTGCGGCCCGTCCTCTCTTCCCACTGTCCAGAAAAAAACGATCAAGAACTTCGTCGCTTTGTTCATATGTGCCAGCATTCGAGCAGACCACTAACGATATTAAGCAGCTTTTGAATTCGCGACAGATACTGGCTCAGCGTCGCATCATCTGATCATTGAATTGCACAACACTTGGCACTGAAGGTTTTCTGAGCGACTCTTCGGCACCGGTTAGGCAGCCCTCACGAAGACCCTAGGTCGTCGACCCCGAGAAGCTGTGAACCATAGTTTGTGAGCTTGCAGCAGAACTCAACGATCGAGCGTTGACTCATCGTTGGAGACGACCCCGCAGAACCGCAAACCCTGGCACCTACACATTTCCTTTGCGTAGGTCCGCTGTGACCAGACCTCTGCTCCCCTGTGCCACTTTGACAGCCTGCCTCAAATGATGGAGGACTCGAGAAGACGAGCCCGCAAGATACAGGAAGGAGATGTCCGTATTCTACGAACAGATGTACTCCCCTGATATCCGAAGAAGCTTGGTACAGGTGGTCGATGGTTATCAAAGCCGCAACGACGCTGTACGCGTTATACAGCGTCAAGAAGTTTGCCAACGGTTATGAGCCAGGGCACGCCGCTTAACTCATCCACCCCTCGATTACGTGGGCCAAAGACTACACTCACGCGCGTTAAAATCGTACTTCAGCTGAGGATATTTCAGCATGGACTGTTGAATATTGCCTCTGTCCATTTGAATATTTGCGTGCGGTAGTTGCCTGGGCAGGTCTTAATCCTGTAGCTCGCCATAGCTTCAAGCGCTGCTCGAGGCACGTGCGCTACCAGAGATTCTGTGGATCATTCAATGTAAGATCTCATACGCATGAGAATCGTTGCCCCAAGTGCAGGATCAATGATAGTTCACTTCTGTCCGCCAACAGACGACAGAGAACGTCATCAGGCGTTATCTCTACTGAACTACATTTGTTTTCTTTATTTTAAGATTTTCCGTAAGGCTAATGCCCATGTACGTTATTTTCATGTAATGGCTAGTTTTTAATCCACTCCGGCATTTACTTTGTCTAAATTGGAAACCATGCAAATCAATATAAGAGTGGCCGGTGTGGGTCTCGAACCCAGTCATCCCGAATGCAAGGCAAAGGCTCTGCCACTAAGCCGGTATGAGTAACAAATGTCATCTGACTTAATCGAGCTATTATCGCATATGTGCAATACCGAGAGATATGCAGATATGGCAGCAACACGCTTCGCTGCCAATAAGCACTCACACTTCCTTGTCACTTACTGTTATTGTGCTTTTGATGTTTGGCAGTGTGTTGTATATGTGTGTGCCTTCTTTTGCCTGAGTATGTGTGAGCGTGAGTTTGTGCAAGCGTATGCGCGCATACGGTGCGTTTATTCTATAACAACTTTGTCCTATTGATTGAAATAGGCCGGCCCATCGGAGGGCAGAGGACGCGTAGGCGGAGGAGGGGGAAGCGGGAAGTGGCGAGGGTTAACTGCTCCGCACTGCAGTGTAGTAATTGCGTCGTTTCGTCGTTTCAGGCAGGCCGGCAAACAGACAGACAGATAGACAGGCTGGCTAGCGCTACGGCAGCGCATGCAACCCAAAGTCGGACATGTCGTCGTGCCGCGTACCTAACGCCCCCTCTGTGGGAGCTCGAATTATGTATGATGACCGGCCGCCGCCGCCGCCGCCGCCACCGCGGGTTAGGGAATTTAAAGAAGCAGCCGTAACAAGTCGACGCCTTTCCCAACGACCCCCAGTGGTCCCATGGGTCGTAGTTAGCAGCAGCAGCAGCCCCTTGTGCCCCACTCCCCTCCCGTGTTTTTCTATCATGATTTCATTCTGCGTACAATATGTAGTGCACAGACTCCGTCGAGCAGCTCAACATTTCTATCGCCCTCGATGGTTGATGTGAGAGATGAGAAGGAAGCAGAAGATTGAGGAGAAGAAAGCAGAAGATTGAGGAGAAGAAAGCAGAAGATTGAGGAGAAGAAAACAACGACGATGACCGCCCCCCAATGAGAGCATTGATGCCGATGGCAGCCAGCGATGCCGGCCTTCGATCACTATATGAGTTCGTGGCTCAGCTGCACGATCGATAACGTTCTTCCTATATTCCCTCTACGTGTAGCTCCCTTGCACTATTAACACGGTGTCCTTTTATCTCTCCCCCCCCCTCTATCTCTATGTGCGTCTCTCTCTCTATCTCTCTAACTTTCGCTATTTCTAGCGCATACAACCTCTCCCCTTCTCGTATATTCCGCAGCTGCATGCTTCTATCTCTACATTTCCTCATTTCTGTCGTCTCTCTGTTTGCACTCCTCGCACTTTCTCGTTCTGTGTTTCGATATGGGAGTGGTCTCTCTCATACTCAGATAAAACAGCGACATGCCAGCAACGCCCGTGCGGGTTAAGCTGTCGTAAACATCAGCAGACACGTAGGGCGAGGTCAACGGCGGCGATGATGATGACGGCGACGACCACGACGGGGTCTTGTTGTCGGCGTCGTCGTTTTTACTGATATTGGCCGACGAGTTATCCGCCGCCGCCACCACGACTCGATGATTATGCACTATATATATATATATATATATATATAAACAGGCAGCCCTACACGGACGTGTGCATGTATATGCTGGTGTGTGCCTGCATATGAGTGTCAAAAACTCGTTAGCTGTTAGCCTGTGTGTGCACCTACAGACTGCAGTTAGCTACAGTGGCTGCAGGCTGTCGCAGCAGCAGCAGGCCGTGTCAGCTAACCGCGTTTGGCCATTCAGGCCGGCCAACCGCGGCGGACCGAGCGATGGACGCCGTAACGGCCTCCTCTCCTTAAACACGACGGAAGCGAGCACGACCCCAGAACCACTAGCAACATGGCGAAAAGTGCCAGCGTAGACCCCAGGATCGTGCTGGAGCCAACAATGTATATATATATATATATATATATATATATATATATATATATATTTGTGATGCCACAAATTTGGTACTCATAATTATATATGCCTATAAGTTATTAAACTAACTACTAAATAATCGTCACCGCACCATAGAGGACATCAATCTTGGAAAGATACCGCATTTGCGGCTAAACTCACTGAAGGCATACGACCAGCAGCACCTGCCAACAGATCGTTGTCATACGCAGGTGGGTGCGTCTAGTATAATTGATATATATATATATATATATTGATAAGACAATGTAGCAGTGTCGTCGAAGCGGCGCGGGACAAATGAGACTTGGATTCAAATTGCAGATAAAAACAAATAAGTAGTAAAATAAAATAAAATACAGCTACACAAACGAGCAGCGCGTAGTTTGCCTTGAAGCGCTTTGTAGGAGGTCGGAATTTGGTTCAATTTGCCGGCTCGCGCAGCGCAAAGCGTTGTTGAAGCGGAGCCTATTTCACCACACCGCGCTGCACCGCATCGCTTCAGACCTAAATAGCGCCTCGAAAGCGTTGCTCTAAAATCCTCGAATGGTGGTAGCGGCATCAGCGGTATCAGTCGAGCGGTATGTAGTTCCTACCACAACCCCCCCCCCCCCGGAAGCACATAGGCGAGCTTATCTATTATTGTTTACCATCTGCCAGTGCCTGGCTGGTTGGTCGTCGGCGTCGTCCTCGTCCCCCCCTCCCTCCCCCCCGGTTCCCCCTCCTCTCCGCAGTTAGGTGCATCCCCTCGTGGCCACGATGGGAGGCAGTACTTTTTGGGACAAACGCCGTCGTCTATCCGCACAAGACACCACAGGACATCATCAATTTGTCGGGTCTATCTATGACCGGTTGGTCTGGCCGGGAAGTCGAGCCATGTCGGGACGCCGAAATGGAAGCGGCGGTGGAGACGGAGACGGTACGCTGCAAGTGGCTGCAATGGTATACCTCCGGGACCGGAGCGGGTGGGGGCTAAAGCAGGACGCTGGTGGTTTGCCCGCTCGTTCGCACTCGCCCCACAGAGGAACAGTGAGCCAGCCAGAGGAGATATGCGTTCTGCTCTCCAAGCAGAGCGGTCGCGTAGAGGGAGAAGAAAGCACGAAAAAAAAACAAGACAGGCATCCGGATGTTTTTTTCCTGCGAACAAATTAATCATCAAAGCACAGGTAGAAGCAGACATAAAGAGCGAAGAAGATAACTCAGCCGAGAGGAGGGGCAGAGGGGGAGCAGTAAAATCAGGGCAAGAAAAGCGTTTGTGTACAGAGACGAAACGTTGTTGCAATTACAGCTCGACTCCAATGATAGTGAAAACACCGACTGTTTTTACCTGCAAAACACGGCGTGTTCTTTGTTCATCTTCCTGACACAGATTTGCCACGTATTTACATGCTAGGTAAGTGACAGTTAGACAAAGGGTATAACTCTGACAGTTATACGAAGGGTGAAATATTTGCCTTACAACATTTCTGATTGTATTTATATCAACGCGGACTTATAAACAAATACTCGTACATAATAAATGTTTCACACAATGATTTAAACAGTTTTGCTTATTTCACTCAAGTTGCGTATAGCATACGCTTAATGTATGAGATTATCTTTATAATCGATATCTGTATTCACCCTTCTGAGAAGATTAGTAGTAGCAATGATTTATGTCCCGGTACTGCACATTCCACTGCATGACACTTGGCACATGTCTGCAGACAGAACCGGCAGGTGCACAACTTGTAGTCCTCCTGAAAGGCGGTGTTTAAGGGGGATCAGAAAAGTACGAATGAGGTACGTGAAGCAGTATGTAAAACGAACAATACGCCTGAACCTCATGGCTTTGGCCTTCCTGGTGTTTATCTGAAGTTCCTTTGAAGCCAGGAACGCCTCTACCATAGAGGTAATGCGCTTGATTGTACCTAAAACGCGATGTGCGATTACAATATCACCTCTATTAATCAGCGCCACGACTTTTTGGTATCCCTGTCGGGCGTAGCCAACAAGGTGAGTCCAGAATAGGGGTAAACGAGACGCAGCGTAGCGGGTCGCTTTGCAAAGTTCCCCTATTTTGCTTCATCTTCAGCAGATCACACTCACCATCTGCCAATATGGTGTCATCAGAGAAACTTGCTACTACACAAAATAACTTAAGATCTCATTGAGCGCCGATTCCGCATAGCAGAAAATAGAGGTACCGCGTTTGCAGACCAATTTGCTCAGATGATGACGACTCTAAGAGTCTCACTGTAGCTTTCATCTGTCACAGGTCTATGACTAACGCAGAGCAGCTGAAGCACGAAGAACCACGTTATCAAAAAGCAGTAACGCCTACCATGTAGCCTGCATTCAAAAATCTTGAATCTGTTTTGTTGTATGGCCGCGTTGTGTTGTACGTGTATACAGATACGTAAATGCTTACAGGTGTGTATGTATATGATTGTCATAGCATCAGCGCTCTCACCTGCCGAATCGACTGTAGTTGTTGTTATTGTGGCTATCGGCTGTTATTGTTGTCGTTGTCGCTGTACGTGCCGAAACACGGGGCAAAGCGTAGAATAGGGAATTCTTAGGGCTTCACAGGGGAAGCCGAGATAAGCGTATGCCCAGACAAAGGACGAAAAACGAATGAGAGCGTCGTGTTTCTATTTCTCTACCTCAAATAAACCGCTTTTAAAAAGCAATTGTTGCTATTTGCCGCTGCCCTCGATGCTCCAACTTGCCGCATCTCGACATTACGTGGGCAAGAGGGGGGAGATGTGTTCTGAAGCGGGCCAACCATGTGTTTTGTTCTATGGCGTCGCCGATTTATTGTTTGCTTACCAGTGCGCTTTTTTTAAATGTCGTTGTCATCGTCAATGGTAGCGAATAACGTAAAGTTTCTCGACTGTGTTTTGCTTGTTCGTTTGTACTGTGCACAAATCACAACAACAACAACAACAACAATAGCTGCAACGACTACAACAACAACAACAGCGACAAAATGACAACCTAAGTGTATGGGCATAAGTGCGGCAATGCTGCCGTAACTCCAACACTAAATACTCCGTTGTTCAACTTGTTGTTTGTTCTCCAACAAGATTCAACAAGTTTCTTTACCATCACACTTGGTCGTATTAAACAAGTAAGTAGAGAATCGGCTCAGAGAACGCGATGCTACTCGTTCTCTGTTAACAAGCAACGAGTCGTTAGCAACAAACTTAAAGCAAACGAGTCCAAACTTTTTTCTCAGCATTGCAACATTGGTCGAATTCCAATGCCGTGTCGAGGCCGCCTTTGTCTAGGCAGATGATGTAGCCATCAAAGGGTAGCACATTGATAATTTTGAGCCCGAGAGCTTTGGTCGAATTAAGTAGTACATGTATCAGACCTGCGTTCGCTGATGTCTGATTCCGGCACGAGCCAACGATCCTGGCGATGATGCGCGCTTATTAGTAGTGAGGTATTACAATAATTTACAACTACGCAGTTGCATCGCAACACTGTGCCACGTGCGACGCGATCTCAGCATAAGCAGAGACGCGTGTCCGCCTTTCGGCTAAATGTTAATTTTATGCTACCACTTGTTTTTATTAAAATGGAGGAAAATTAAATGCTAGTTACACATCCTAGAGGTCACCTAGAGAGTAAGTACAGAATGGAAACTTTTAATGCTGTAGCAATAGAGGACTTAACTCTAACAGTTGCACTTAGTTCCGCCGAGACCTATATCCATATTCCCCCCTTCCGATCGGAAATTGATTAAATTGAGCAGCGACAACAGTGTAATCACTCAGATCCGTAATGTTGTGTTCGAAGAGTGTATTATAGCCGATTCACCGGATCGGTTTTCTATTTACCTAATGCCATTCTGTCACCGAAAGAGGGCGTCTTCACAGCTTTGCAGTCCTCCCAGAATTCACAGGTAGGTGTCAGATTGTTAAAGAAGTACCACACAATTCCGTGCCTGGCAGGGTGGGAAGGCATAGGGTTTGCGAGTCCCACACTAGCTGCTGACAGCAACCAGCATGTGCATTATGCATTCCGGAAACTCCCCATAAAAAAACAAATAGGTGTCAGATGGCGCAGAGCCAGTTTGGTGTAATTATGTCTGCCTCTTGGCATGTTGGTGAACTGATGCGGAGAATATTTTATCTCTAGGCCTGAGCCAGCTCCTAGCGCGTCTCTTGGGATCGTTTCCCAACCTGTGCAGCACGCCATACTGCCATTCTAATGCGTTTTCTCTGCTGCGGCGGAAGTCTTTTTATTCAAAGTATTATGAGCGTACAACATCTGCCGCCTCTTATCGGCT
The DNA here is from genome assembly GCA_003439945.1 of Dermanyssus gallinae. Taxonomy (NCBI): domain Eukaryota; kingdom Metazoa; phylum Arthropoda; class Arachnida; order Mesostigmata; family Dermanyssidae; genus Dermanyssus; species Dermanyssus gallinae. The sequence goes on from QVRM01003441.1 coordinate 684,304, forward strand.
TTGTGGTCCCAGAGAATAGTTCTGGCTAAAATCGGAAACGCTGATGTGCTCACGGTGCGATATGCCCGGGCAATAGTACCCGGAGTCAAGGCAAGCGGCGCGGCAGCAGCGGGGTTGTATTCAGATTTACTATCATCACTCCGCAGTCATTGTGTGCTGAGCGCAGAGGCAGTCGCTTAGATTGTCCTTGTCGAGTACTCGTCAATACGCCGATACCTCAACGAAATATGGAAATATCTGCTTCTGTCAACCGTTCCAGGTCGTAAGCGACACTTCAATTGAACACAAAGCACTCCCTTGGCCTCCTATCCTTTGCTGCCCATATCTCAGGCGCTGCGTCCAAGTCTCATAAGAAACACACTAGTTCTGACCAGTGTTCTCTTGCAGATATCGCCAAAGGATCGATGTAGTTCAAGTTACTCCGGCTGGCGTTTGAGCTGCTGTAGCCCAATAAAGCCTCATTATAAGAAATCTCTTACCTTTCACTCATGGGACCCCTACTCACTTGCTTGTTTTTGTTATGCCTATTTCCCTATTTGTTATGATGCGTGTGTTCCCTACATCGCCCGTAGTATATTCATAAGGTTTTTTTTTCTAAACGGTGTTTTGGGTTTATATAACATTAGGCCCACTTCTTCCTGCAGTTGGTCCCAAAAAATTGTTAAAAGGGCTTTTGTTTATCTCTCTTTATGTGTTTTCTGTATTTTATCAACCCTAATAATATTAGTTATGCGCAGGCGGTAGATACCGTCCCTGCCTCATTTTTATATCATCGCACCCTGCATGTTCAATTTCATTTATTAAAATGCACCCTTTACTTTAGATATACGGCGACACTCTCTTTGCGCAAGCCCTGTATAAAGCCTTCCACGATTCCAATCCGTATATGCTGGCATCCTAAGCCTATCGATTCACCCCATATTGACCTTGTCAGGCTGTAGCGTCGTAAACTCGATATTAACGCTGACCCTGTTTAGTAGGCAGCGCGTTAGATCGCGCTTAGATGCTACAGGAACATTTTTGAGTGACAGCTTTGTTGTTTACAGTTGTTTACACCTCATTATTATCACCATCTCTGGCCGCAACTCCCCCCTAAATATCACATGCAGTGGTTTACACCCCATTTTATCATCATCGCATTTATTCCACTCATATTGAGTATGCATATAACGTTGATACTTGCCATTCGAGAAAGGCAGTGCAGTCATCTTTGTGGGCGCCAGGCAGGCACACGAACGACGCTTCGTACACGATTGAGAGCACAGCCGACAGATGCACTCTGTGTTGTGCTCGTGGAAGTTCGTATCCGAGCAGGTCAGGTTATAAAAGCCATGAACTATGTATCTGGTATAGACGTGGCGATTGTCGCGTGCAAGACCAGACCAAAGATGAGATGTTCTGATCAATTTATCAATCAAATTATCTCAGCAACCGGTGCACAGCGTGAAGCTGTTTTTATATTTTTTAGACTAAGTGTCATTACAATTCCAAGCCCAAAACAGATAACACTGTGTCCACATTGCAATTACACGTTCAAAAAAGGCACGCTCAGTACAACAGTGCATCACATAAAATACATCAAACACCGTGTGTTTAATACAGGGAGGCTCCCGTTGCTTGCGTCACGTTGCAGTATATCAAGCATATATTGTTCGGGTAAGACCGTCAGTGCTAATAACGGTCAGTGCAGCTGTAGACTGTGCGAATCACGCAGTAAACTGGTCCGAAGCATGAACTAAACGACCGAATATATTACCCGTACGGCTTTCATCCGTTAGCTTTCAAAACCCTCAAACGAGGACCCTGCCCAGAGACGTACAGCCGTATTCAACGACGTTGCGCGTGCTTTTAAACTCACATCAGGGGAACAGCACGATCTGTCGAGCTTCTTACGACAGAGATAACGTCAAAGAAGAACATGTTCAAAGAAGAAACGCAGCTTCGCACGTGGGAGAAACTCCGGTGAACTCTTGTCGAGTTCACCTCGAGATAAGACATTAGGCATGTAACGTCGCAAAACACGCCACGTCCTGCATTGCACTAATGACGTAATGACATTTCTCTTGACGTTTGATTCGAGACAATTGTTTATCCACTGCTGTCTTAATTTCGCTAATATATTCACAGATATTAAAACGGCATGTACACAATAATTGCCATGCCTTTCTTTGCAAGGTGTTTGCCTTCGCTCTCGCTCTCAAAGATTGATACAGATTTTACGGTCCGAATCTTGTCGTGGGTGGAACGCTAGATAGATGAAGGTTGGCATATTTAATCTGGCACTTTTGGGAATTACAGCGCAGCTTTTCCCTATATATCCTATATTCCCTATATAAACAAGATATATATATATATATTGTTCCAATGATGATACTGTCATAATGATACTTTACGTGGCAGCTGGCATTTACAGAAACTAACGTGACAGTAGAACTGCATCAAAATTTACAGGATATCAGTCGGCTTGTCCCGTTTTTGCCCCTAAACTCTGATCTAAGAAACACATCTATACGTTAGAGCTCGGCAAGGGCGTTGCTTGTAGGCTCCCCGGCCATACTGTGCAGCCTGAGGGCCTTTTCTCTTTAATATAAGCGTCTTCATTTCAAGCATAAGCCGTATTGGAACCGAAGCGGTATGACAACGATGTGACGCAACCCCCGAGGCCGTATGCAATGTCAAATTCCCGAATAGTGGGCATGGGGATACATTCGTCGCACAAAGTAGTAGAAGCGCATTTATTGGAAGAAATTGAATAGCAAGAGATATTATAAAATAGTAGGCATAGCGATACACGAGTAACCATATATATATAATAATATATATATATATACATATATACACACATCACAATTGACCAGCTAAGCCCATGCGCCTAGTAGGCTCCGCATTGTGACTGTCCCGTGTACGTTTCAATGAGGCCAGGGCGAGACCACTTCAGGAGTGTGCCCCGAACGGAGGCAGCGTTTTCACATTGTATGTCAAGATCCAGACGTTGTTTAAAAAAGGACGACAACCTGTTATCACCGGATGACAGGTTTAACAAGGTCCCGACTTTGCGGATCAGCAGCTTAGTCCGAACGCCAGAGGCACCCAGGGTTTCAAACGCGAGAGGGCAAAATTCGTGGGGATAGCCGATTGATGAGTATTTTCTCAATTTGTTAGTCTCCGCAAGGTGAGCTGCATAATCAGCTTCGGATGCGCCGCCACCGACCATAGAAGGAGCTAAGTAGTCGGTAACGGTTGCATCTCAAACCAGCATTTTTACCAATATATATAGATATATATATATACTCCGTCTGTCGAGGCTGGTCTTGATGCTTTCATCTCACTGCATCATATCGGGGCATATTTGCATCTGCCTTTGCTTAGGCGCACAACCACAATAACACTGTCATGAATTTATGTGCGTATGTCGTTTGTGCTTGTATTTTTACATATTTATATAAAACAGTATATCGGAACAGACGTGACAACCAGAGCTATAAATAATGAGCAATGGCTGTGTATGTAGCCAGCTAATTGCCTTACAGCTTCCTGGTTGCTCTCAAAACAGTTTCAGGCACGAAATAACTAACAACATAATGGCCTGGCGGACCCACGCCAATCCACAGTGTGAGCAACTTTTTTATGTATTTCCCTTTACTCGGATCCCAACATAGTTAGCTCATTTGTAGATATAGTGTAGTCCTCTATTATTAGTACAAACATACCAAGGCCATCACTTTGTGTTATTTAATGGCCCATTCTACTTTAAGCTATAGTTTACAAACGATCAAACGTTATCATTGAGTTAGAGAGATCATAGAGTTAAGAATATATATATATATATATATATATTTATTTATATATATATATATATATATATATATATATATATATATATATTATATATATATATTTATATACATATATACCTCTTTCTAGGGTAACTTTCTTTCACGTGCTTGTCCGTATTTTATTATTTTATTATTACGTCACATCTGTACCCACTTCTACTCTCTGCCTACTAAAATGGATTCAAATAAGCAATACACCTAAGCCAAGAAACATATCCTCTGCTACAAAACTAAAACTTACAAAAACAAAAACCAGAAAACTGAAAACCATAGTGAGCACAGAAAAGACAAATGAAAAAAAAACTCTAAAAAGACACCGAAAGAAAAATAAGAATGTTTCCGCCCGGGATCGAACCGGGGACCTTGCGCGTGTGAGGCGCACGTGATAACCACTACACCACGGAAACCACGGCATGTCCAGCGTCGTGCGGCGATGTGACGCCCGGCACTCCACCGTCTTCGGCAATACGCAAACGAGATCCGAAATAGTTGCGTTCGTGTGCAATTTCGACAACGTCACATGAACTCAACAATTCTGTCTGTTAATATTATTCACTTGGCCCTTATTATGCCCTCACATTAGCCAGTTTACACAGCCAACGTTATCAGCAGCTAACCCTGCCGTGTAGTAGTAGTAGTAGTAGTAGTAATAGTCTCTGCTTTGTCGTCACCCAAGACAGACGACCGTGTCGTCTGCTACAGCTGCGCGCCCTGCGAACATTGATACCTTTATTAGTATCATCATCATCATCATTATTATTGGAGGTCTCTGAAATGCGTAATGCACATGCAATTCTAGCAGCTATCAGAAGCAATTGTGGCACACTCTCAAGCCCACTAACCACCCTCCCGGGATTTCCAGCATTGAATTGGCATTGTCTCGACAATCCTGAGAACGGAGTTGTCTCACTCTGTAACGCCCCCTATTCGTCTTGCAGTTGATTGCCCGATTGTTCTAAGGGGGTGCGTTGAGTTCCCTTGGACAGCAGCCCCCGAAGGCATCGGACCGTATAGTCGTGGCGGGACTCAGCTCACCGCCTCTCCTCCGTCAACTTACTCTAACTTAAGGGCGCGTTTGAATTAAAGTCAACATTGTGCATTTGGGGTCCATCCACCATCTTTCATAGCGGCCACGAACAAAAACGCCTAATGCACACCCAGTAGTCTCGGTTGTAGTGCATTGGTGGCGTATAGTGGTGGTGGGAGGGGAGTTTTTTGAACGCACTGAAAAAAGTGATCACCCCTCTGAGCCTACGCAACCGCAGCCTCTGTGCCATTACTTTAGTGAATTTTCGGCCTGTTCACTCCGCTCGGATTGGTCAAGTGGGAAGCATATCTCCCATCTCGGCGACAGATCGCGACGAATCGCTGATTTGCTACCTGACCTGAACCACACACCTAGTACAAAGCTGATTATTAGCGCGTTAGCGACACACCGTCGTCTATGGCCATACACTACTTCGTAAGAACACCATAAGCAATAAAGTGGCGGCGCAATAGTAGCAAATTGCGGTTACTACGACTATCTACCAACAAGTAGTCGAATATATGCCTCTTATATTTATTAGCATTATTCCGTTAGTTACCACCGTCGGCTATTGCCGCCAGTCAAGACTCCCTGCCAGTTTGTACCAGCTGACAGCATGACACGACCCTCACCAAAGGAGGAACAAACAGCTGTAGCAGCAACAACAACAATAAGTTAAAACAACATCAACAACAACAATAAATAAAAACAACAGCAACAACAACAACAATAAATAAAAACAACAACAACAACAATAACGACAACAACAATAGGAACAACGACAACAACAGCGAGCGGGAACTGTCCTGTAAACAGCAGGAACAACAACAGGAGCCACCTCGAATAACATGAACTAATCGGATGAACGCATCCGACAACCAAGATGGCGGCGCCCATAGCACATTTACGAACACACAAAGGGTGGTGGATAAACACGCAAACTGCGTTTGATTGACATCATGATCTTCGAGAACGTCGAACGAAGCACGCGGAAACGACGCAACAACTTGTCATTTGTCGAGACAGAGGCCATTTCTTGACGGACAAATTCGCCCACATTCTCTATTCTCATGCATATCTGATTGACAGCCTCCTGACTAACTGTCTGACGGATTAATTAATCACCTATCACGAGAGAGCACGCACTAAACGACGGGGAGTAGTCGGTCAAACCCGACGAATTGACTCTGACTCTGAGACCACTCTCTAACTACAACTACTACTACTAGTAGTAGTAGTAGTAGTAGTAGTAGTGGTAGTAATAGTTACAGTAATAATAAGAATAACCATAATAATATTAATAATAATCATAAAAGTTCTTCGACTACCCATAGCCGTATATCGAGAAGAGTCAAGAAGAAGAGGAGAAGTCTTCTGGTCGTCGCCGACGTGATGTAGGCGATTTTGTGTTCGTCATTGTTGTTGTTGTTGTTGTTATTGTGGTGGTGGAGGTGGTGGTGGTTATTGTCGATATTGTTGTTGTGGTCGTTGTTGTTGTACTCTTGTGGTTGTCACAGTGCCTGTTCGTGGTAGCCAGGGTTGTGGTCTTTTGTTGTTATTGTTGTTGTTGCTGTTGTTGTTGTTGTCCTCCTCTGCGTACTCCTCTCGTGTGTTGAGTTCGTACTCAAGTGACAACAACAGGAAATTATGCTGCTTCTGCTGCTGCCGCTGTCGTTGTTGTTGTTGTTGCCGTGTGTGCCTTTGTGGTCGATTCAAGCTAAAGAAGATACGAATTGTTAAATGAATAATGAAGTGCGGAGATTGACGTCGACGACGACAACAACAAAATAACTCCTGTTTCACTGCTAAAAAAACTGCTTTACTGCTACTACTCATGATTCGAATTGCCGCTATATCACAGCTGTTATTATCGAGCTGTTAAAACGATCACCGCAATACGGGCGGTGAATACGGGACATACTTTGTTCAGCGGTGGCGATAGTAAACACAAAGCAGCGCGGCAAAGAAGAACAGTCATCACCTCGAAACGCAGTCAAACCCCAAAGATCAACGAGAAAGCGAACAGCGGAGTGCGAACGCCGTCATCTTCTTCGTCTTTGTTGTGACCCTCTCTTTTTTTATTCTCATCATCATCATCATCTGCCATATCTGATCGTCAATGAGTTAGATGAGACAAATGAGAAAAAAAGTAACAACAACAACAACAACAACAACAGCAAGGAAAACAATACATCGACATGCTCCGAAGAATGGACAACGGTGGTAGCTGGTACTGTTGCTATTGTTGTTGTTGTTGGTGTTACAGCTGCTGCCGGCTCAATATCCTCAAGTCCTCGTTCTCTTCTTGACGTCATACGCATCCAAGCAGCCATGGGCGACGAAGATTGGTACGTACTTTTAATTAAAATTGCTCAGTGCTATATGTATGTATATATATATATATACTTTGTTTTTAATTTACATATGAATATATATTTATCTATACAGAAACATATACGAGTTCTTCATCACGGACATGGACCACCCCGACGGCGGCATTTACAGTCCTCTCTGGGTTCGTGAAACCCAGCAGGCCGACATAATAGAAAATAAAGTCCGTGAATATATATTTATCTATACAGAAACATATACGAGTTCTTTATCACGCGTTTCGCCGTGGCGTTTCTGTAACCTCACCACTGAGTTGCTAACGGTTTTGCTAGACACCAGAGCACGACGTATGATGCACTCTTGGCGCTAGCAGGAACCGCAGTGTCAACACTTGCAACAGCAGATAGAACCGTAGAACAGTTGTTGCTCTTTTCCGTAGATGCTGGATGGAATTGTTAGGTGATGTTTTTTCGCTTTGGATGGTGGTCTTCATTACTGCCCCTTTTAATCACCGGTCAGATTCAACTTGTTATCTATGAAGATCCTTGTTGTTAAGCAGTACGAAATGATCCACCGAAGTAACTATACATATAAATAGAACGGTTTTCCATAGCTAATTCAAGGGGCAACTATGTGTGACACAGAGGCATTCTGATTTTTCTTTTTTGTCTAGCACCGATGACGGTTTCAACTTCAGGAACTTTGAGACACGTAGGTCTCAGAGTATATCTGTAGTCCATAGACTGTGAGAATGGTTCGTGGGCAATGGAAATAACCACGTAAACAGCCAGGAGGATATAGGCTAATTAGTGTCACCCCTTGGAGTTATCCCTAGGATCATGGAGCGCTGTGTTTTACGCTTTTAGTCTGTCTTGCTTTAGTGCCAGGCGGTCGACTAAGACTGAGCTATGGTTGTGGATATCAGCAAGGCTGACTGCATTGATTTTGACATATTTTAGCCACTACTATTAAAGGCCTCGGGCTGTATGAGCCCCCAGTTCGCTGCTGATTCGCCTCATAATTGACTGATCGGGTTATTCCGGCGGTCGAACCTTTGTCGACCTCTGATCCATTTATGAGCCATGAAGTTGAGTACACCCCAATAATCGGTTATAGGCTCTCATCTCTTCATCATTATTATACAAATATTGCCCGCAGCAGCGTTCCCTGTTTTCGTGATGTGTATGTACTAAGCTGTGCGAATGACTGCACGCTACTTGTCCCTTCGAAAGGAGAATATTGCAAGCCCACTTGCAAACTGCCAATAACTGTGAGTACTATGTGAGGTCTTCTCGTGCATGCGAATGCTGGCATGCAACGCAATTAAAGCCCAACTCGTTATTTCTGCACAGCACATTTGTCTATCACGTCGTCTATGTACCATTTGCCGAATGGTTTTCCGCTTATTTTCTTGTCGTGTTTAATACGAGAGAGTGACCTGGGCTGCTCACGCTAAACTGGTTCAGCGCAAATTGCTCTGCCAGTGACGGTACTGGCGCTCCTTCGACAGCGTGGGCTTCATCAGGTTGTCATCATCATTATAATGGTGCGGAAGGTCTTAGTTGAGCCCCACCTGTGCTAAACCCAGTTGTTGGCCTAAACCCAGGAAATCTGCCAGCAGCCGTCTTCTGGTAAAGCATGGCAATTTAAATGTCGAACAGCTTACCTGCTTCAGAACAGTAGTCCCCGCATTTAATCTTTTACGTGGTCCCGCTCAGCCCAATAACATGTTCTAGATGTGCACTAGCCCCACTCCCTCATATAACCAATCGAAATTAGTACTCCGGCGAGTTGTTTAATGTGCGATCACATCACTAGGCTAACAAAGGCGACCGCATCAAAAAAGGCTAGCAAAAGCAGTCAAACTGCAAAGATGGTACAGGATTTCGACCACAATCAAACAACAATTGTATTGTACGTTAAGAATCGCATAGTCAAAAAGGATTCGCTGTTGGCAATCTATGGTAGAGCAAGAATATACGCGGATAATTGTTCAGTTCTTCCAACTCGTGAGAAAGTTCAAGGAAAGTCATTAAGGTGGACTATCGTTCCTCGCCAACGAGCAGAACGTTGTTAACGATAGAGCTTCCGCTCCATCTTCGAAAAAAATACCTGTATATTTCCGAAAATAATGTGTAAGAAAGCCGGCACCAAAGTAAGTTTGACGTTGAGTATTATACTTAAACTTTCTTTGGAGGAAGTATGTCAACCAGGGATTTTTTGGATATAGCTTTTATTCGAACACGCAAAATGGAAGCATCAGTAATATTTTGGAGGACGTTATGAATAAGACTGGGTACAATAGCACCGACCAACGTAATCACGTAGGAAGTGCGCCGTTTGCATATCGGCCTAGCTTAAATACTTTGTTAACGCTCGCTTAAATCGTCATAGCACAATTATTCAATCTTAATGGCTCAAGATGAGTTAGCACAAGGGAAGATAACTTGCGGTATATCTGGATAGGAAAATTAATCGTTATTGATGAAAGCACACGAATGTTATGGATACCCTCAAGGGGTCATTATAGGGCCAATTATGTACACGCTGTACACACATTTCAACAGGTATATGTTATATATAGAAAAGACTGTTCGCAGGAGGAATCTGCGCAGTTGTCCTGTTGTGAATATCCCTAGCCACGCGCCAGGCGTACATATTATTGATGTGCTCCGTTTTACGCATCTGGACACATATATTATTTGGCTTCTGCGATTGTTTGGCTGTACTTTATAGAAAGTGCACAACCAACAATTTGAGCTAGACTCCGTTTGCCATTATTTCTGACTGTGTCCAAGGAATTTTCTTTGCGCATTTTCAATCGTACCTATGGATTTACAAAAAAATGGGGATGCAATACGGGTGAACAGTCTAAAACATGTCAGTTTGGTTAACATAATCGATTTTTACAAACAAGGATACACTGTGGGCTGGCTCCTTATCAATGACACACACAGCAAAACAAGATATTCACTAGTGTAGATGCTGGCGTGACTTGTCCTTTAATACGTGCGAAGAAGGTGAGGTTCGTCGATATTAAAACTCAAAGGTCCTGCGTCACATTGGCAGTTGGCAGTATTGAAGTAGTTTTGCTTGGAAGAGCCCTCTTTTAAAAGAGACACTTATGAACGGAGAGCTGCATACCGTTGTCAATGCACCCCCACCGGCTGACACTGTTCAAAGCGGACTGCAGTGTGTGAGCACTGATGAGGAGTCAAGCGCACTATATATATTTTTTTTCGTATTATAACCAGAAAACTTTTTGATTGCCTTAATTCAATTCAACCTTATATAACAATTTCAATTCAATTCAACCTTATATAACATTTTTGAAAATTAAGATTCATTGCATATAATACATGTATGGTCGACCTATGTGCCAGATAAGTCAAACGGACTTTTTAATCGTATCGTATTAATAAGCCTGCCTGGGTTTTAAATAAAATTTAATTAAAACTTGGCTGACATTCATATTACAGATGGTGCTATAGGCCTGTTTTCTTCCTCTTTCTCTCTTCCAAACGATAAAAACGGCTTAGTAAAATTAAAAGCAAGAGTTTGTTTCTTTATCATACAAATTGCAAAGAAAAAAACGTGACGCGTCATTCGGAAATGCTAGAAAATAAGATAGCTAACAAGCACAAACAAGGATCCGCCAAGGTAGCAATAAACTAACAATAGCCATAGATAATAAGGCAGCGGCCAATAATCTGTTTTACTGGATAATCTCATTAAATATAATGTCCTTAATAGTGATAAGCAAAAACACGCAACTGAGGTGATGAGTAAACTAATGGTGAAGCCGTGCAAAAAGCCGCGCTTGAGCTGACAATTCGAATTTCGTCTGTTATATATATGTATATATATATATATATATATATATATATATATATATCAGAACTTCCCGTCTTTGTATATATATATATATATATATATACGCAAATGTCTATTTTTATGCATATCTGTAATCATACATATGTAAGGGCTAACTAACTGCGGTGATGTCTTAATGCGGGTCAGTGTATTTGTGGGGTTTACATTTACATGGCAAATAGGCCGACCATATACGTAATGTATGCGAGCAAATTGAGCTTCCAAAAATACGTATAAGGTAATCTGAAAAGTTTTCTGGCTAATTTAGTATACACACATAACGTGAAATCTGCAGGGATGACAAGACAACAAACCAACGATACTGCGGATATATGTACATATTATTGTAGCGTCCTTGACATTGAACTGTTGACCCGCATTAAATGAAAACTGTATCAACCGTTGTCGAGCTAAATATCAACGGGTCCGCCCGATATCTCATACTAAACTGGAAGATAATATTCCGTATATAGGGTCTACCAACGTCTACAGATGTATACATCTAAAAATGGAGGTGTTGCCATGCGTAAGATCGGTTGCTGCTCGGGTAAATTCAGTCTTCTTCCATATTGTTCAATTGGGTTTTGCATTGCGCAAATAAATCCAGTAAGAGCATGTTGATGGTAGTAAATATATAAAGACGAAATTATGGCATAAGGAGGCTCGCGCTCGGAGGTTTCGTCTCACTCGCGCTGTCTCTCTCTAAATATATATATATATATATATATATATATATATATATATATATATATATATATATATAGCAAGAATCTGGGCTTAGTGGCTTGATAGCTTCAAATACAACTAGTGTTTTGTTCATATAATAAAGCGCTATACTATATGATTACTACTTTTAGTAATATTGCTATTGTTATTTACGATAATGTGGATGCGAACGAACGTGTGATATCGATTATTACGAGTCGAAGGACCTCAGATGACATATATATATATATATATATATATATATATATATATATATATATATATCATTTGATAAGGTTATAATCAGTAACAGAAATAATGTGGTACTGTCCTCATTTTTTTTATCTAGTCCTATGTGAGCTTTTGTGCCAGTAGTGGCGTTGCTATAGCAACGTGTTTTCACGACGGCCCGTCTCTGATATTCAAATTGTCGCGGGCAGAGCCGCTAGCAGACGACATTTGCGTGTTATTTGTCAACAGAACGACCAACCAACCGGTGGGTTGTCGAATCGTCCATCTCGTTCACAGGCGCCTCGTTCGCGATGATGATGCGCGACCTGCGCATGTGGGGTTGTCTGTATAGTAGTAATTTAGTTTAGTGTGTTCGACAACAGCTGCTGCTGCTGTAGTTGTCGAACGGTGATGTACTAATCTGCACAGAGACGCCGGAAACTATAGCGCAGGTGTTGTGAGCCATCGTTGTGAAGCGAAGGAGGAGGAAGAAAGGAGCCTGTTATTCCATCCACTCACTCATCGACTCTTCGAGATGTGACTGGTAGCCCAGCGTTTGCCTACGCAGGAAATCGTGTCGCTGTCATCGGTTGTCGTTCAGATCGGTGTGCTCTCGGTGGCTGTAGCCGCATAATGGCGGTACTGCAAGTAGTAGTTCGACGACTTGGGACAGCGTTGACACCCGCAAATTGTCATGGAAGAAGAACAATAATAACAGCGACAACAGCAGCAGCGGCGGCGGCAGCGTTCCGCTCACGGGCAATTGTTTTCGCCAATACACGAGTGGCGGCGGGCCGACAATGCTGTTGTCAACAACACCGCACTTTATCGTCGACCGATCGTTTGGAGACGGCGAGCGTCACGACGACGACGGCGACGATAACACCACAAACGCCTGCAGCAGCAGCAGCAGCAACAGTAGCAGCAACAACAACAACAACAACAACAGCAGCAGCAGCGACAACAACAGCAACACTATTACGAACAACAGCAACAACAGCAACAGCAAGATCAACAACAACATCAACAACAACACCAGCAGCAGCAGCAACAACAACAACAGCCACCGAACCCGACCACTCGGATGCCGGCGACGCCGTGGCGTTACGCTCGCTCAAAGCCAAGTCGCAGCATGAGCGTGCCAGCCACTTTGTCGACTGGCGTCGAATTCGGGTGGTGGCAGGCAACGGCGGCGACGGCTGTATCGCGTTCCTGCACCTGTTCTGCAACCCGGACGCGGGCCCGGCCGGCGGCGATGGCGGTCACGGCGGACACGTGCTGCTGCGTGCCGAGCCCGACGTGCGCTCGCTCGACCACGTGCCGCACGGCGTGCTGATGGGCTGGGACGGCCAGCCCGGCCTCGGCCGCCACTGTCACGGCGCGTGCGGCGAGCACGTGACGCTGCGCGTGCCCGTCGGCACCGTCGTGCGCGACGCCGACGACGGCCGGCTGCTGGCCGACCTCGACGCGGCCGGCGTCCAGTTTCTGGCGGCGCGCGGCGGCGCCGGCGGCCGCGGCAACGCGTTCTACCTCAGCAACGACAACCGGCATCCGCGCGTCTGCCAGCGGGGCGCGCGCGGCGAGGAGCGCAGCTACGTCATCGAGATGAAGACGATGGCGCACGCCGGCCTCGTCGGCTTCCCGAACGCCGGCAAGAGCACGCTGCTGCAGGCGATCTCGCGCGCCCGGCCCAAGGTCGCGTCGTACCCGTTCACGACGCTCCGGCCGCACGTCGGCATCGTGCACTACGACGACTACGAGCAGCTGGCCGTCGCCGACCTGCCCGGCATCATCGAGGGCGCGGCGAGCGAGAACCGCGGCCTCGGCGTCGAGTTTCTGCGGCACGCCGACCGGTGCGCGTGTCTCGTGTACGTCGTGGACGTCGCCCAGGACGCCTACCTCGAGCAGCTCGCGACGCTGCGCAACGAGCTCGAGACGTACAAGGCGGGCTTCTCGGACAGGATGTCGCTCGTCATCGCCAACAAGATCGACGCCGTCGACGCCACGATGCTCGACCGGCGGCTGTACGCGCTAGCCGAGGCGTGCCCGGCGCTGCCCGTCGTGCCGATGAGCGCCAAGTTCGGCACGAACGTGTCGGCGTTCGTCAAACACCTCCGCCGAACCTACGACAGCGAGAAGGCCGCCCGACCCGCTCGAGCTGCTGCTGCTCCTGCTGATCATCATGGCGACGACGACCCTTTTGTAAATAACAGTAGCCAGTAGATTAGCATAGAGACATTAAGACATTCTACTTTATGATAAATCGTCGTCGTCGTCATTGTTGTAGGCGGTAGTGTTGTTGATATTGTTGCTGCTGCTGCTGCTCGTCGTACTGTTGTCGCTTCGACGTGAAGCTGTGACACACGTGCGATCGATGGCGGTGATTCACTTTTGAATAAATTTCGGCCGTGTTTGAAAATGTTTGAAGGCTGAAACGCAGCGAGAATAGCAAGCATCTGCGCTCTTACTTGATGGCTTCAAATACAACTAGTGTTTTGTTCATAGATAATAAAGCGCTATACTATGTGGTTACTATTTTTAGTAATATTGCTATTGTTATTTACGATCATGTGGATGTGAACGAACATGCGATATCGGTTCTTACGGGTCGAATGACCTCAGATGATTTCTGCATCATACTCATCAGAGCCAAAAACCATGGAATCGGCGCGAATGAAGAGTACTCTTAAATATTCATCTTGTCGATCTCCTGTCAGTGTCACCACTCGGTCCGCTAGCTCCTGAATTAACTAACTGCTCCGATAGAGCTATCGCGTAGATTCGCGAAAAGCAGTGCTACAGTGCAGAGCAACGCTACGCATTTACCGTGCGATCAGAGTGGCCACACCAGCAGACATCTTATCGTTGCCTAACACCTGCTAGGTTTCTCTGAAAACTTCAGAAATGTTATTTCAACACTCTAATGCAACGAGCTAGTATTTATTTCCAGTTTTCGTTTAGATACTATTTCACTCCTCTGTAGTGATTGGTGTCTGTAAGACGATCGGGTTATGCTCTGGTCAAGCAGTGTAATTGCTTGGAGTAATCCTTGACGCGCTGATGATTTAACAATGTGATGGAGATCAGTACATGCTTACGTCCGACTAACGGAATGTAGTATTGACTCTGGGCCTTAAATGCTCGCTGATTGGGTTACTGGACGTCTCGAGTGGACAAGAGGTTCGATATACATTTATCCACGCCACAGCGGAACCTATATTGCCATACTTGTTTGGAAAACAGCGATCTGTTTCTCTCTCGAAAACGATCACAGCGTTGGAGCGGCTCGTTAGAGCTATAGCGGGGTTGCAGCGTACCATGGTGTTGTCGAATATGCTAAACGTCATCAGCAATATGAATCGGTCCTCAAGAGGTATATTATGTGCACTATGCCCCACCTTGCCGATTGGGTTATTTGTGTCTTACGAGCATTCGGCTACGATGCCTGATTCGTCCGCAATGTACTGCAGAACGACAGCATGTCTAAATGTCGTTCGGTTTTTGCTGTACTGTATTTTTTTGTAAATGATTATCCGTAAGGCTATTGGCCGTGTACGGTTTTTCATGTCATGGCTAATTTTTAATCCACTCCGGCATTTACCTTGTCTAAATTGGAAACCATGCAAACCAATTTAAGAGTGGCCGGTCTGGGTCTCGAACCCAGTCCTCCCGAATGCAAGGCGGAGGCTTTGCCACTAAGCCATCTTGCTCGGTAGATAGACTATATCTAGAGGCGAGCAGTTATGAAATTGCTATCTTTGGATATTTGCACCTGCTGTGAACGGAGCTGCTGCTGTGTGCTGTTCGGACAGCGGACTGCGTTATCCAATTGTACGACCAAACAGCGGCAGAAAATGGTTGGTGTTCGCTATTTCGTTAGACCGTTCGACGCTGTCCGTGCTGTATTTTGATCCCAATTTATCTCTATGTCTCTTTTTTTTTGTTTCCATTTTTCGCTCGCTCGAGGCCTCGCTGTCTGCTGTGCCCCTTCTTCACAATTTTCCTCGATCTCTGTTCAGGCCGGTCTCTATCTTGGGGGTCTAGGTGAGCTGTCGCTGTTAATACTGTCATCTAGCACTGCTAGGGGGTAGACCACACGTCGCGATTAGAGCCGATTCTATCACCGTTACTGTCGATGTTGTATTTCTTTCTGCCGCCACATTAACTGTAGCAAAGGTAGTCCTAATTGTGGTATGGGATTTTCTTGAGTTTTTTTCTCTCTCTCTCTCTGACGTGGGGCGGGTGGTGTCACGCAGGAGGTAAGACTGTAATCTGTATGTCTGTGTGGACGGATATGTACAAATGTACGTATGTATGCGTTAGTATACATCTATATATATATATATATATATATATGTATATATATATATATATATGTATATGGGTAAATTCGTATAGATAGAGCCTAGATCCAACATCGAGCCAGAGCGGGAGGCGGACGATGGCTGCTCTCAACGGCTGCTTTGATTTGCTGCTCTAGCACTGCGTTTCTTTGCCATGCTACAGAGGAACAGCGGCTTCTGCAGGACGGCTTGTCGTGGCAAAACCGCTTGGATATGACCAGCTAGCTGAAGTAGCGCCAGTAGTAGCGAGTGAAGTCCAGTAGTAGCGAAACGACAACAGTGGTGACGACGACGACGACGACGACCACAACAACAACAACAACAACAACGACAGCCCGATCAGCACTCGTTCGGTCACGAACGAAGGGTCCCCATGTCCCGTCGGGCGGTCCGATCCGGCCCAGTCCGGCTGTGTTGTTCGAAGGAGTTAAATGTAAATCCACGAAGCAGTGCGAGTGTCAGCGCTTTTCCTTAGCGCTTTTCTCGTCGTCGTTGTTGTTGTCGTCGTTTATTACTGCTGCTGCTGCTGCTGGGGTGGCCACCCCTCGTGGTTCCAGCGTTGTCCACCGTCGACGTCCTGACGGCTGGCTGGTTCATTCTCCGTTCGTTTGTTTTCGTTTCGTTTGCCGGTCCCTCTCTTTTTCTTCTACTTCCTCCTTCCATTTAGTTTTTCTTTCGACTCTTTGTCTTTTCTATCTCCATCTCTCTCTCTCCCCTTTTATTTATCTCTTATTTTTCCCTTTTTTTTCTTGCTCTGTTGCCCTCTTTTGTTCGCGTTGTTCTCCCTGTTTTCCCACCTACCCCCGCCTGTCGATGTCGTCCCCGATGTTGTCGTATTTCGTCGTAGGTTCGCCGGAGGACAACCCGAATTGTTGTTGGCGGTAGCGGCCCGTTGAGTCTCCGACAAGACGGTGCGAAGTCCTCCACCTCCTCCTCCTCCTATTCATAGCCCCTTCGTGCGTGTGGCTACTTCGTGTGTACGTCTGTCTCCTCTTTTTCGTGGCTGAGAGCAAGAAAAGGGGCAGCGCGTACAGAGAGTAAAACAAGCACACACACATATATATATATATATATATATCTTGAAACACGAATGATAAATATATATATATATATATATACAGGCACGGTGAGAAATTGAGGGGAAAATAGAGTGAGCAACAGACGTGAATTATACATGAGCTGGCGGTGGACGTTTTTATTGGTTAGAATCGGACCTGTTCGTTCGGAGGTGGATATATGTTGGCGCGGCTGCCGACTGCTTCACGAAGGCGTCGAAGAATAGGAGGCTGACGCTGCAGCCTTCTGCAGACGTGGCCGTTCGTCTGCGCGGCTCGTGCTCGTGGGGGGTGGGGGTGGGGGGCTTTTCGTGGGGTTCACGTTGTGTGAGTGAGCGTGTGAGCAAAAGGTCTGGTTGGAGACGAAGCTTGGCCTATGACCGACCGACCAACAGACAGAGAAACGTTTTTAAGCATTTTTTAACGAGGCTGTTTTTAATTCTAGGCATTTTAAGGGCCTTTTGCGTTTAATCCTTCCTCGCTCGCCTACGGGCTTGAAATCGCCGTGAAGTATATCTTCAATGAGCCGCCGAGGCCCGGACTCTGTTGACAAGATAGACCAAATGTTGGCTTGCACAACAGTCGCTGTGGCAAAGGATGTAGCAGCATGGTGCACGGTGACTATCGGCTGTATGGTTGTATCATCTATTCTCAGTGAGCCGAATGGCTCAAAGAAAATTCGATCAGGAACTTTAGCAGAGATCAAACCGGCGACAGACACCCGACAGGTACATGATGACAGCGATACGCGCGTACCTAAGATTCCTGCACGAGGTCCTGAACTAGGATATCAAGCAGGACACGCGTGGTGTTGGTGATGGCTGCGGCGATGACGTTTCTCTAGTTTTTGCTCTTTCTCATCTTCTTTTGTTTTCGTTCAACTTTTTCCAATCAACTTGGAGTGTAGCCCTACCGTTGGCGTATAAAGTGGTGAGAGCAAACTAGCAGTCGCCTAATATATATATATATATATATATATATATATATGCGTATGTGTATTTGTATGCTCTGGATAGACGCATGGTAAAATTCAATTCACATCGGAGGTGGGAGGGTGCCACCGTTAGTAACTGCTTCTATCTATTGGCTTTGGTACTGCACAACCTGTTGCAATAGCAGCCGCGGCAATAATAGCCAACACAGCAACAACAACAACAACAACAACAGCAGTAGCACCAATAACTATAGCAGCTGTAGCAACAACAACAACAACAACGATGACAACAAAACAGCTAAAATAGACGGGCGTCTCTCCTCAAGTACAGTTGAAAACGCAACAGCACCAGAATATACGACGACCTCCATCCACAACGACAGCAACAACAGAAACAACAGCAGCGGCAGCAGCAGCAACGGGAGAATAGAAGTCGCAGAAAATAACCAAACAACATCAGCAGCAACAAAAAGCACAACAACAACAGCAACAACATCGAACGGCCTCCAGGCTTCGTTTGATGGCAGCCAATGTTGATCGTCGCAAGTCGTCTTGGCCGATGCCGTCGAGCCCTCCCTGAAGAACAATAAAGGTGCTGGTCTAAGCAGTGGCCTGCTTTCTATACCGCCCCTCTCGGTGTGTGTCTGTCTCTCTACTCCGTCTCTCTTCCTCTTCCCCTCCCTCTCTTCTCCTCTCTCCTTTATCTTCTTTTGGCCCCCGACGACGTTGGAAAAAAGCAGCCAACCAACAAAGGAAGAAGGAACAGCGAACCGGGACCTTCGTGCCTCCTCTGAAGTGTGCGTCTAAGACCGGAGCCTGCTGGAAGGGGCAGAGGAAGTTTGTGGGTCGAATTGGGGTGATTGAAGCTGGCCGACGCGCATAGCGATTGCTATTTGTTGTTGTTGGCGTTGTTGTTGTTGTTGTTGCTGTTGGCGTTGTTATTGTTGCTGGCGTTCTTATTGCTGTTGTCGTTTGCAGTTGCCGTTGTTGGTGTTGTTGTTGTTGTTATCGTTGTCGTTGCTGCTGTTGTTGATGGAGAGACTGTTGAAACTGGGAGCGCTACCACGCACTTGAAAACCCGGAGGAGGGTACGTTTCAGCTGACCGAAGAAGTGATTCCTCGCTTGAGCGATCACGCTCTGCGTTGTTCCGTCTTGGTGGTGGACGAGAGTTTCTCTATCTCGCTCGCTCTTTCCTTTATTGCGTTCTTTCTAGTTTTTCCTTTGCTCGCAAGAAGAAGAAGAAGAAGATTGGGGACGTGGCACCACCGCACCACTGCCAACTAACGCTGGCTAGTGTACGTGGCATCTATCCGAGGTTTTTGTTGATTCTTCCCTTGTTGATGATGGAAGGAAGAAGATTTTTCGCTTAGCATCAGAGGATTTTGAAAAGCAAGCAGCAGCAGAAGCAGCAGCAGCAGCCGGAGGAGAAGGAGAGCAGCAGGAAAGAATGAGGGACGGATGGATGAAGATGGCTAGGAGAACGCGGACAAGGCAGACCGCCGCCGCCGCCGACAACAGAAAGCACATTGCTGTTCCTCCACTGCTCACAGCTGCAGCTGTATGGTTACTGTGGGTGTCCCATGCGCAACATGTCAATAGCCAAAACAAAATGATGGCCTGCCGCATACCTATACTGAGCGTGCATCATTAACTGTGCAAGGTACATACACACTGGCCGACCGATTGTAAAGCGACACTATTAGCCTATTCGACAAAATTCGGCATGTAACGAGACGAATTCCTCCGACGAGAATATGTGTAGCTAGCTACCTCTTTTGTCGAAGGGATTCTCATTACCACGTTCTTCTTTTCCTTTTTCTTCCTCTTTATATTCATCATCTTTTTCGCATTATTCTTCAAAGGTTGCTGGTTGTGGACTAGTTCTGGCCGCGAGCTGTCGCCGTGACGACAGGCGACAACGCTGACGATGATGAATCTGCTTAAATTTCTTGAAGTTGATTTTTTGTGTCTTGAAGCTTCAAAAACCAGCATCTCACTCGTCTCGCGTATACGTTAGTTAGACGTTACGTGCTTATCGTGAATCGTTACTGTCGGTACTGTTGTTGAGCACGTACAAACAAGCGTACAAAAGCCGCTTGACTCACGGCGAC
The DNA here is from genome assembly GCA_003439945.1 of Dermanyssus gallinae. Taxonomy (NCBI): domain Eukaryota; kingdom Metazoa; phylum Arthropoda; class Arachnida; order Mesostigmata; family Dermanyssidae; genus Dermanyssus; species Dermanyssus gallinae. The sequence continues at coordinate 704,751 of QVRM01003441.1, forward strand.
TCTGTGGAACGCGAGTAGAACGAGCGCATATGGTAAAACTCAAATGTAAGCGACTATGGCTTTTCAACTGTATAAGGGCATAATTCTCCAGAGAGAAAGAAGAGAGAGAGAAAGGAGAGAGAGCGCGCGAAGGGGTAGAGAAAAGTGTAAGAAAGAGATTTTTAAATTCGAGCAATCAGAACAGCCGAACAGGTTAGCGAGTGTTTGTCGACCTACGATAATTAATCGAAGAAAAACTCTAACGATTATCCATTACACCAAGCCATCAAATTAATCGGCCCATCTCTGTAGGCTGTTGTCGCCGTCGTCGCCATCGGCGGCGTCATCCATCCTCATCAGCGATATCTTCCCTAACCTTTTCCCGTCTTAGCGCCAAGACATTATTGTGGCGCGTGCACTTCCAGCGTTTCCCTGTCGTTACAGATAGGATGAAATGCAGCGTATCGAGGCGCGACTCGATGCTACAAGCTTGTCGGCGACGAGTTTGAGAGACGAAGCCTCGGGGCCGTTTCTCATAGCAGACATAACGCGTTACTTCGACGCCACCCATTAAGGCACAGCACGCCACGCCATGCCACACATACAAAAACAGCATTCGATTTGGCCAAATCAGTAATGGCGTAATGCAGCTATCAGGGCGGTGGTTTCTGATGACGGCATGTTGGTCTAATCTTCTGGCCGTCGCGCGTAGCGGAGGTGGCCGTGAATAGATAGGGATAGAGAGCGAAGTTGTAGAAGCAGAGTGTGAATAGCCGTTCGTGCAGGCTGGAACGAGAGCGATACTGTGCGATATCGATTTTGGGCGCTGAACGGGAAGAGGAAAAAAAAGATTCGACGATAAGGCTATCCAACTGCTGCTGTTGCCACTCGAGGAGCGACTGTTCTATGTAACTGCTACTGTGCTCGTGGAGTGACTGTGTATCCGTATAAAAAAGTTCTGATACAAATGTATGAAAAACAAAATATTTGTTTAATCTTCTCTATAGCCTTGAAACGTTGTCCCTTTAATTTTTGTCCGTGGAACAGGAAAACATCTCATGGAGCCATTTTCGGTGAATAGGAAGGTTGCGGAAATAGAGAAATCGAATTTTTCATTAAATGATCCGAAACGATGTGTGTGCCAGTGCGTTGTCGTGATGAGGGATTCAAAAGTTGTCTGCCCAGAGTTTAGGCCTTTTGCGCCAGACGTGCTTGCGCAATCTTCTTAAAATGTCGCGTTAGTATTTCTTATTGACCGTAGAACTAGGTGGCAAAAATTCGTGGAGGTTGACTCCCTTGGAGTCGAAACAAAATTGGGCTGTCTGAATTTCTTCGATTGACTCTCTCCCTAGAAGCACCTCTGGGAGGATAGGGCTTTGGATTCGATTTCGTAACCATATACCCGCCGGACAGGCCAGAGTCAGCTTGCTTCGACTCAGGCTATCCCTTGTCATTAGGTTTAACGGGGCCATCTAAGTAACACAACAAAAGCGAGGGCAACATTGCTGAGGTCCGACAAGAAGGGTGTATCCAGTTTTAAACAAAAGTGACGGTGCTCTCAATCTCTGGCAGTTCCAGATTTTAATGCGTGGAAGAATGACTTCAACACACAACCACTGCCATTCCATTCAGTTTAGCAAAACTGGAGCGCAAGGTTGTGCGTTCGTATTTCGCACCCCTAGAACTCTATGAAATGTTCTCGCTCACTAGTCGCCTTGCAAGAGCAACAACAATATTCACTTTCCTCAGCACTCGCTGATATGTTCGGCAGTGTATAAATTCATTGGCTATCGCTAATGTGTTGATTAATCCGTGAACACGTTTGCTTGAAGACATTACTTTTCACATTTGTATTGTGACGAGGCGTACACAGTACGGCGCGAGTCAAACTATACGGCATCGTAACGGCCACGTGCGACGACCGCACCTCAACGACCACTACGCTACAACGACCACCTCACAAAGCCAACACTTGAGTATCAGCCGTCATCACCATCCGCACCAGTCACAAGGCCAAAGTGGCCGAAACCATGAAGATGCGTTTCCAATCGACCAATAAGCGGGGAAGGACCCGTAGAACATTTAAAAACGCTCGACCTAAACGAATCCCACAATTAAACAATAATCGCTGCAAAATAAACACAACCTGTGATGTAACTACTGAAAAACTACAAAATAATAATTTGTGTATATTTTCAAATGATATTTACGTTAGTTTTAAATGTTATTACCTTATTAATGCTACATTAGCCGACAATCAGATTTGGTCCAGCAAAACAAAAACGTAATACGACATATGTTTAGAATACAAGTCGTGTTAATTGGTGGTGAGACAGGCCGTCGAGGCGGCGCTGTATCGACGTAGCGGAGAAGTAAAGCTTACAGCCGTGGTAATCAATATTCGTGTTTTCCACCCATCAACTCAGTGAGATTCTCACAGACCGTTTATTATCGGTCAGAGTCAATAAACCCAGGTGCTTTTCGTAGCCTTACCGGTACGCGTTCATCATGGAACATCACGCTTCAGAGGTGAGTTAAACCATATACCCAAGACTCGTCTGCTCTCGTCTGAAGGTTCAATTCGGACATTTCCCGACGGGCGTTCGTTTGCTAGAAATTCATCACTTTGAACGAACTTCGCTGTCAGTCTTCTAAGGCATAAAATATCGGTCAAGACTGTTGCAACTGATTCATAGACACCTCCAATTCATCGGGTATCATCTCCCTGATTGTAATTCGGTGATTGTTGAGACGATATCAATATTTTCTAGCGTTTTCGAAATTTACGGCACCACGTATACACAATGTTTCGGGGCACTGCTTGGTCGCCGAAATTTTGTTTTCTTTACTTCTTTAAACCAAACTCAAGCAAATAACGCCGCCACTTTAACCTCAATTTTTCAAATTAACAGTACTAGAACATATATATATATATATATATATATATATATAATGAGCTAGTATGTATAGTCGTCCTAGCACTTCATCTATGTCTGTTGTTATTTTTAAGTTTTCCGGTCCGTTTTTGTTTTTCCAACTGTTTTTGCTCTTGGTTGTGGTCGTTTCTAGTCGCAATAGTGACATTGTTAGTTATAGAAGAGTCTTCTTATCTTGGCCGACTGGCTCGATAGTTCAACAAGAAGTCGTTCACCGTCACGACGACGAAGACGCGGGCGACGCCACCATCATCATGAGTCTAATCATCGACGTCGTCATAAGCAAAGCGAGTTGAGGCTTCTAGAGGACGAAGTGTTTTGTCGACGTCGGACAGAGAAAGATCTGCTCTCTCTCGCTCACCCTATCTCTCTCCCTCCCCCTCACTTTCTGAGAGAGAGAGAGAGAAAGAGGGGGATAGAGAAAGCGCGGCCAGCGGTGAACGCAAAGCGGCGCGAACGAACTAACGCTTGGTGGCTGAGGCGGTGAGGAGGCTGTCCATGTGCTCGGCCGACATGCTTGGTCGTGCGGTGACAGAAGCGGGGCAGCTGCAGTGTGATTGTGGCCGTGGCCGCTTCCGCTGCTGCCGCCGCCGCCGGCCTAGATATGAGGCGACTCGGTAAGGCGTGCTGTTGTTGAGCTGACCATCTCATTGGGTGACGGATCTCATTTTCCGCGGTCTGGACTCACTCGAGACGCGACTTTGACGTCTGGTTGGGTGATCGGTCGACCGGTGTGACCACGCTTGACGCCGCTTCGGGGGGCAGTAGCCATCGGGGGAGCAACGCTGGACCACCACGGACAGCGGTGGTCAATGGTGACGGTGACGGTGGGTGGTCTTCTGTCAATCGGTCAGCGTCGCCCCATCACGCGCGCCGAACTCTTCTTCACGCCGCCGTCCACCATGGCAGAAGCTCATCAGCAATGCGGGCTTCAAGCGGTCTGCTTCCTCCCCCACTTATATACACTCCCATACGCACAGAGACACACACACACACGTGATGGTAACCGCTGTGAGGCGAGCGTGGGAGGGGCCCTGGGGGGGGGGGGGGCTACGCTTCCAAACGCGTCGAAGCTTCCTTGTCGGTCAAGTGGGCCTGCAATGGACGAGAGAGAGAGAGAAAGAAATACATTCTGCTCCTTAAACCCCCCTATCCTTTCTTTGGCCTCTTTTTTTTTGTTGTACTGCGGAGTACATCCAGGCAACTTTGTTCAGAGCACTCGAATGATGATGATGATGATAATGATGATGGTGGTGATGATGACTCACTAACCTAAACCAGCCCGAGCGGTTTAGACCTTTAACTTGCGACTAGTAACAACAGTGAGTTGCTGTTGCGTTCCGTCAGTCGCGGATCTCCTCGATACGGCGCCGTGCACAAGCTTCGTGAATGATTTTTGTTGGCCTGAATCCCGCCTATCTCTGTCTCTCTCTCTCCCTTATTGCCAGTTTGCTCAGTTAGTTTCACAATCGTCTTTGACCAATATAGGTTCATTTTACGGGGATATAACTCGCCCATATATATATATATATATATATATATATAGCAGACACGGGCAATAGCCTTTTCTGCAAAATTACCTGAATAGTTATAATTGTTTGAGTTTATGTAATAATGGAAATTTCAAGCTCAATGAAGAGTTATTGAAGTTAAATAAATTTGCCGTCCGGAGAATACGGTCCCATAAATATCTATATATATATATATATATATATATATAGAGAGAGAGGAGAGAGAGTCAGTCAGAAGTCCTGTCGTATTTCCAATATATATATATATATATATATTATATATATATATATATATATACCGCTTTCTGTAACCGTAGCGCAACGCTTTCTCGACGAGAACATTCCACCTCTAGAATGTTGTGTCTTTCAATGCAAACAAGGTGGCTTTTGATGACTGCCAAACGTATAAAATGTTCTTCTTGTTGTAGAAGATCCGTTCAGTTCGACTATGTATTTCTATAAGTTTGTAAAGCACACACTCTCGCCTGTTCCGGGGTTTGTTAATTACAATGGAGCTCTATTCAGCCTCACTGACTGGCAGACCCAATATGTACTGGGTTTTCTGACGCATAAAATGTTGGTCAAGACTGCTACAACTGGTCCATAAGATATCTACAATTGCTCAGCTATCTCCCTGATAGAATTCGTAATTCGGCTAATCATTATAGATTCACGAACTATTGTAACATTTTCTTCTGTTATTGACGTCTTTCCCGAACGTGGATCACTTCACATCCGTCGCAAAAATCGACAGTACTACGTATAAACCGTGCTTCGGGACACTGCTTGACCACCATAATCAGTTCGTAACATTTCCATCACTCTAGAACATATGATTTGGTGTCTAACACAGAACTTCATGCAGATTCGTTTCTCCTCTATTTCTGGTTCCTTACAAATCACCGAATCTCGTTTCTTCATTTGTTTGAACCAAACTCAAACAATAAACGCCGCCACTGATTGGGGCTAATTTTGGCCTTATCTGTAGCTGTTGAGTGGCGCTTCTAAACAAAAAAAAAACCTTAACGAACAAATGAGTAATCCGTAAAAGTTTTCAAAGCAATTAGTCATTTGGCGTTATCTTGAACAACGTCGTGACGAAGTCGGCCGGATCTGTAACACAGTGGTTGTTGTGTAGTTGAGGTGAAGTGAAGTACTGTTAAGGAGGTCGACGACGACAACGCCTCTGAACTCGCAATCTCGAGTTCCGCAATTCACAAGAGCAGAACTTGTGAACGATTTGTTCTCGAATTAAGTGTCAGTTTGATATAACTTCTAGAAGAGGAAGAGGAGCGACAAGTATTTACGAGTAAAATGTATCTTTATTAATAAATAGAGTATTAGCTAATATTCACCAAGCCTATTTTTAAATGATTTCCCGCTGTTGTGCCGTACATGTATCCTTTGTAGTAGTAGTAGTAGTAGTAGTAATAATTTGTTGTTGTTGCTGCTGTTTTTGTTATTGCTGCGGTTGTCGTCGTGGTCGCTCTATTGTTGTTGCATTAGATACGTTTGTAATAGTAGTAGTTATTGTAGTAGTCGGGACCTCCGTGATCAAGAAGGCGGAGACCCCAGGAGGAGGCCTTGCCATTGCACTTCAGCAGGGCTGAGACCTGCCACTCTCCCCAAACTGGGAAAGATGGGGCATGTAATTTTTGGTAGTTACAAAAATTTCATGCTCCATCTTTCCCAGTTTGGGAGAGTGGCTTCTTTCCTTTTTCAATAAGAAAAAAAAACGGTTTATTGATTGCCCTTATTGGCCTTCCTGATAGAGGTCATCAGACATTAGGCGTGCCTAATTTCTTCCATTTTGGAATGAAGCCGAATAAAAGCCACTTAATGCACAGTCCGTACGTGCGAATATCAGCAGTAGCACCAGCAGAAAAATGCAGAAATAGAGAACTATTGTGTAACTAGTTCCCGGGCTTGCTTGCTTTGATGCTGCGAGAATACGTGAGGTCTGGCTGAGGGAACAGCTGAGGGAGATGCTCTGTGCGATGTGTCATGATGCCGTATGCCGAGGCTACTGCCGCCTGCGTCAGCGTTTGTATTTGCGGCATTTGCGAGCACTTCTACTCGTTATGGCTGGCGACTTGCTCACTAAGGCTGCTAGGAAATCCGGATTTTTCCCTACTTAGACAGCGGGACAGAACCCGCCCGCCCGACAGTGTGAAGCCGATAAGACGACGTGCCTATAAGTCGAACTGAATAGGATGGATTTTGGATCGAGACGGGGGGTCATGAAGAAGAAAGGGGGCGGCGGGGGAGGGGGGTGGTTGAAGGCACTGAGGAAGCTGGCTGCAGAGCTGCTGTTTTCGCAGCGTCTCCGTCGCGAAGTTGTTGGAAGAAGTTGTCGTTCTTGTTGTTGTTGTTGTCGTTGTGAACGACCGAATGAATGCATCAAGAATGTTCGATGCGGTGACGCCTCCGTACGTTGCGGCCATTGTCGCAGTCGTTTTCGTCTAGGCCGTCGTCATCATCGTCATCACCATCATCAGTAAAAGCAGCCATCTGCAGCCAGCATTAAGCTGCTGCTGCGGCGGTCTTGTCGTAAATTGGTACTTTTTTCCCGCGCGCTGGTTGAACTTTGGCCACTACTCAACATAGAACAAGAAAGAAAGGGAGCAAGAGCGGGAGAGGTAGGAGGGAGGGGTGGGGTAGAGTGGAGCGCGTCCAGGAAGAAATGGAGATCGCAAGGAAAAATGAGACAACGTACAGCGTACGTAGTCAATTCTGATTGTGACGTTGGTCGAGCCGACTCACTTGGTCTTCGAACTTCGTCGGCGATGGTGGTGGTGGTGGTGGTGGTCGGTGTCGTGGGTATGGTATGAGACGATATCGGCGACAGCTGTGCTGCCGACTGCTGGCTTGAGGGCTTGAAGTGCTGCCATTCGGCTGAAGGCGAAGGACAATATAGACACGACCACAGAGATAGAGAGAGAGGGAGAGATAGAGAGAGAGGTTGTGTTGATAGGATCACGTGCTTGACAGATCCTTGGGGGTAAGCGTGAATCATACTGGCTCGGCCCCCAGATCTAGCCCCAGTCCGCCTGGCTGGCCGCTAGCAGCGGACCTAGCGATTTCACCCGTTTTTATGTTAAAACAATATATTCATTCTCTCGCTTTTCTGCGCGCTGGGGGGCGGGGGGGGGGGGTTAGGCGAAGAGTGCGTGTCTGCGTTTTCAGCGCCTTCTCGGCGGCCCTACACAGATTCAGTCGCACATATATTTTGCGAGAAGAGCAGCGTGTGTCAACCGCAAACAACGAACGGGAGGGGAAGGTCCATACATGATTGAGATCGTACATGTGTTGGACACTAGCTAGAGAGTTTAGTTATATATGTATAGTGCTTGCTAAATTTGCAAAGCCAGCAGCTTTAAGGAATCGTGCGGCTAAGGCGGGCGAGAGCTCATCCGCAGTAAATTCCCTATCGGAGTGGATCTTTTATTCAGATTATACAAGTAACTTATTGCCGCTGTGTTTTAGGACAGGACACTAGCTGTAATTGAATATATGTGTGTATATATAAATATAGATGTGCGTACGTCTATGCATATATATATATATATATATATATATATATATATATATATATATATATATATATATATATATATATATATATATAGCTAATTCTAGTACTTTAATTGTTACATTAATCAGCTACACACAGACCAAATCTCGCCTTTATGTTTGTTGCCTTGTTTCAAAGAAGTGAAGAAAACGAGGTTCGCCGATTTTTAATGAGTGAAAATGAAGGAACAACGGATCTGCATGAAGTTCTGTGTTAAAAAACAAATTAAATGTTCTAATGTGGTGGAAGTGTTACGTGGTGGCGGTATTGGCCGATTTTGAGGCGTCAGAAGATTGGCAGTCAAGTGCGTCCCAATAGTGTTGCATTTTCAGCAAGTTAACGCCCGTCGGGAAACGTCCTGAATTGAACTTTCAGGCGTCGGGAAAGAAGGTGCCACAAGTGCAGGTGCAGTTTTTGAGGAGAGCTATTTTGAAAGGAACAAAAAACTTGGGTAGATTAAATAAATATTAATTGTTATTATAAAAAAAAAATATATATATATATATATCCGAATGTTTCCGCCTTCGTATATACAGGTAGTTCAATAAGTTCTTAGAATGAAAACCGAGAATTTTCCAAATCATGTTTTTAAATTGTTCTTATTCGATATACTCCCCGAGAAGCTCAATACACTTTTCCCACCGAGATTTCAGAGCTTTCATACCTCTTGAGTAGAATTCCGCGTCGTTAGACTGAAAATAGGCATTGACAGCAGCCTTAACCTCTTCATTGCTGGAAAAACGCTTTCCACCGAGACTATTCTTCAAATGTCCGAAGAGGAAATAATCAGAGGGGGCCAGGTCTGGAGAATAGGAGGGTTGTTCAATAAGTTCGAACCTCAGTTGGGCCAGTTTTGCCGATGCTTGCCGGGATTTGTGTGCAGGAGCATTGCCCTGGTGAAACGGGACAACCTTCTTCTGCAAAGCGGGCCGTTTCACGATGAGTTCTTGCTAACGGCAGTCCAACAGTCTTGCATAATATTCTCCTGTGATCGTTTTACAGCTCTCAAGGTAGTCGACCAGCATTATTCTACGTTGGTCTTAAAAAACTGTAGCCATCACCTTTCCGGTCAATGCCGTTGTCCGCACCCTCTTCGGAGGTCCTTCATCAGGTGCACACCATTGGCAAGATGCTTCTTGGGTCTCGGGAGTGTAGTGATGAACCCGGCTTTCATCGACGGTCATGAATCTGCACCAAAAATCCGACCGATTGTTCGACATCTTGGCCAAATTTCGCTGTAAAGCCAAAACAGGCGCGTCTTTTTGGCCTTGGTTGAGCAAATGCGGCAGCCATTTTGCTCTAAGCTCTTTCATCTTCAAGTTTTCGTGTAGGATAAAATGCACACTGCCTAAACTAATCCCTAATGCCTCCGCTATTTCCTTAATGTTCATTCGCTTATCTGTGCCAATAATTTTTCGCACTTTCTCTACGTTTTCCTCATCAGTTGCCGTTTTTTGGCCTCCTGGACGTAGTTCATCCTCGGTGCTCCTGCGACCTCTTTTTAACACATTAATCCAGTTGAAAACAGTGGCAAAACATGGCGCAGAGTCACTGTACGTCTCGTCTAACTCAATTTTTTCTGGTCGATTCCAACCTTGAAATAAAATGCTTGATACCACTCGAACATTTTTAAAATCACGCCGTACGTTCACGGAAAGCTTCAGAATCGCACGGCCAATTGAGTGCTAGCGTCGAAAGTTCGTTCTATGCGTAAAAGCGCCAAAATTCGAATTCTAAAAGCTCATCTAGTCTTTGAACTACCTACCGAAGGTGATGACGATCACATGTCTAGTCTTGTGACCACTGAGGCGTGATCGCTAGGTCGTGCACAGAATTATGTGTCCAATGTGTGCCGTGTTCTCAATATAGGCTGTATATTGAGAAACAGTACACATTGGCCGCTGTAGACAGCCAAGTTGAACAATTGAACAGGACTTATAGTAAACCTCCCCTGCCTTGCCCGGCGTACCGCAAGACGGAGGCGGCTCTACCCGTTATTCTACGGTGACGTAGTCTCAGATACTAACAAATTCTTAAGGACACGCACTTGTATAATTGATTTGCCTTATATGTTTCTGCCTGTGTTTTTTCTTTCTCACCGACAGGACCCGAAGTTGCTGGGTGTGCTTCGCGACCGACGAAGACGATCGTAACGCCGGCTGGGTTCAGCCATGTCGGTGTAAAGGCACCACCAAGTGGGTCCACCAACAGTGCCTTCAGCGGTGGATAGACGAGAAGCAGCGCGGAAACCAAAGCCAGAGAGTCAGCTGTCCCCAGTGCAACACCGAATACCTCATCCTCTTTCCCAGATACAGTTGAGTTTTGCTATACTATAGTTTGGCGCGTCATTTCTTTGTAGTCTATATATATATATATATATATATATATATTCGTTAAAAATGATGTATTTCATTATCAAATTATATAAACATTAAACATTATATGATATTTATATGTGCACATGTGCCCGTATATATTGTTTGTTTTACCAGGCCTTTTTCGTAAGGAGTAACTTGTTGAAAAAGCGCGGTGGTAAAGTTTGTTCAGAAATTCGAGTTACTAATTTGTTTCACAATAGGTGTGTGTGTGGTTCACAATAGTTGTCACATAATCGGCAGGTTGATAACTAGATAAGGTATCAAATCGGCTTATTCTTCTGAATGTGTGGCGCGCGTGTGCGACCAGATGCAGCGCCTGCGCATTTTGGATTTTTCAGCTAAATGAGCGGGAGGCCAGACAGAGCGTGCGGTTAGTTATTTACAAGTATGTGTGGCAATCTATGTGCTGCAGGTACGTTTGTGTATGTCCTCGACCTTGTCGATCGGTTGTTGTATCGGGTGTCTCCGTTCCTGGCCGCCGGGGTTGTGCTCGGCTCTGTTTATTGGACCGCTGTCACTTATGGAGCCGTCACTGTCATGCAGGTATGTAGTTTTGTACGATTTTGCCAAAAAAAAGAGAGAGGTCCTTCATGGGATAGTCGCCACGAATAAACTAAGTGCATAATGTATCGTTGCGCACCTGTCTGCAGGCGGGTGCGTGCCAAGTACTATGATGTGAAAAGCGCAGCACCGGAGCATAAATCCACGCACCACTTCTTTCACCGGAAGGACGAAGGCAGAGAGAGCAATATGAGTATAACCTTTAGTCTCATATTGCCTTCTCTGTCTTCAGAAAAGCCTTCAATTAGCTTCTAAAAAAAATATAGAACAACATTTTCATAACACTATGCACATCTGTAGTAATGCTCTTATAAACGCGTACTGATTACACACGCACAAATAAGGGCGCCCCAAGACGAAATGACTTATTAAAGCGCGCGTTTCTTCGGCTTGGTATTTATTGCCTTCTGCTTGTCTGTGAGCAGGTTATAGGCCATCGCGAGGGCCTTAACGTCATGGAGCAAGCGGATCCACTCTTTCTACTGGTGGGACTCCCTACAATTCCAATTATGCTCGTGCTTGGCAAGATGGTGCGATGGGACCACTACCTGCTCAAGCTTTGGTGGCGACACGCAGCCAGGTACGTCCTACAATGCATGCGTCCTACAGTCTCCTACAATGCATGATGATACTCTTTCTTGTTGGACTGCTTTTCGAGTCCGATCTGTAGATCGTCGAGGAAAGAAATCGGTCTTTAAATGGGCGTGTGTCGGCCGTATCTTCGACAATAGCCGTTTATTATGACTTATTTAGATGCTATTCTAACGTTCTTTTTCGCACGCGCGTTATTTTGCGCCTGCCTTCTCTGTATTTCTCTCTCACTTTGTTTCTCTGCATCGACATCATCGTGCGGCGGTTTCGCCACCGGCCGACCATAGGCTTCCCGGCATGAAGGGCATATTTAGTTCATTGCGGGGTGAGTTACCTGCCAACACATTCGTGGCACCGTCGGAGGCGACACTACAGCTTCCCGAGCGGCCGCTCTTTGGAGACGCCCTGTCTGCAACCCGCGTTCTCGTCTCGGCGCTATTTCTGCCGACGGCCGCCACATTTATTGGCCGGTTATGTTTTCCCAGCGTTCAAAGCCAATTGCACCGCACCTTACTCGTGAGTACTGCCTGTGTTTTTGAGCGAGCATTGGCGTCCGTCGTCACGTAAGCCTCAACGGACGTATACGTAATCATTTACGTACATATATATATATATATATATTAAGTGTAGGACTAGGGTTTTCTCTATACTTACTTGGTGCTGCGCCCAGATTCTGTGATCAAGAGGGCGGAGGAGAAGACCTTGCCATTGCACTTCGGCAGGGCTGAGACCTGCCACTCTTCCCCAAAGAGGGAAAGATGGGGTATGCAGTTTTTGGTAGGTTTGTATATCTAAATGAACACATGACAAATCATTCTTGAAGGCAAATCCTCTATCTTGAATTTACAGTGTTTTATGGGTCCGTAACAAATTATTCCGTCCGTAACGTATTCGAACCTCACGTAGTTGTCGAGATACGCCTTTGTGCGGATGAAGGCTTGTTGGAGCGCTTGGTGTGTTCATATTTAATATTCACAATTAATGTTTAATGTTCTGTCCATTCAACACATTACTAGATGCGCGCTTCTTAAATACAATACGCGATTTGGCTTATTGACGGAACTGCTACTACTTTTCGGAGTGCTTAAGTTCTCGGAAAACTAACCGGTAAAATGTGTGTCTCAGTTATTAGTCAAATTATTCCGTCCGTAACGTATTCGAACCTCACGTTGTTGTCGAGATACGCCTTTGTGCGGATGAAGGCTTGTTGGAACGCTCGGTGTGTTCATATTTAATATTCTTTTTAATATTTAATGTTCTTTCTGCGTTACCTAAATACGCGGTTTGGTTTAGTGACGGAACTGCTACTACTTTTCGGAGTGCTTAAGCTCTCGGAAAAGTAATCGGTAAAATGTGTGTCTCAGTGCATAGATTTACACAAATTCACACACATTGTTTACACATTTACAACGTTTTGCACTCACAGTTCACACATTTATACAAGTTCTCACATTTGCACCAAATCACATATTTTCACATATTTACGTTTACATGTTTGCCTTTAATGCATCTTGGTCACATGTTGCACCACTACCCTCGCGAACGCCCTCGCAATTTCTTAGAAAAGAGAGCCTAAAATAAACGACAGGACGATATGCGAGAGACTGACCATTAGTTTCATAAAAATCTAAGAATTTCACAAACGTGGTAATGCGACGGTTAGAGCGGCTGGTCACCGCGCTGAGTGGTCAAGAGACTTCCGATAGAATCTTACCTGTCATAATTTGGAACCCAAGCAGGGCAACATTAACATAGCACATTTCATTAATCGAAAGCAATTCGTACGCGGCAAACAGGTCAGCTACAGAGTCTCTGCGGCTTCTGCCAACCATTGGCCTACGAGCATCGTTCTGAACGATTTGGGCCCGACAATATATTCTTATATAGCCTCCCCCCCAAACGGAAAGAACATAACGTAATACGGGCAATAGCAGCATCTCATAGACGAGAAGGAGCCCTTTACCTGGAGCACCAATCTGTCTAAGTCATCTGAACCCCGCAATGATAGAATAGCACTTAGGTGCTAGAGCAGAAAGGTGGCACTGTCCTTTCAAGGTCTCATGCAGGTTTAGGCCCAAACATTTGGTCATTTGAGGCATCTGAGAGAAGTATGGCCTGCTGCACACCAACGGTTCTCTGAGGCACATGAGATAACATCATAGCGGTATACAGGTTTTGCTGGCATTAACAACAAGATCACGAACTTTAAAGGTATCGGTAGCCTTTTCCACACATGCAAGGGCTGTACGTGTATCGTTGTTGAGCTTGATCGGCTCAAGACGAAATAGCATTGAGGTGTCATCCGGGTGATGACACCTAATCATCTTCTGCGCGTCTTACCGATATCATTCGCGGAAATCTTAAGCAGGATGAAATTCGTAAAAATAATGAACATGAAGGGCCCAAGTACCGATAATTAAGGTGTGCTGATATTGACCACATCCGAAACATTTTTACATTGAAAGAAAACAAGTGGCGAAAACAATTCAGCCAATGGTTGTGAAGTGCTTATTGAGCCATCCTCTGCGAATTATAGAACTGCTGCCCGCGTTCAAGATTAAGCGCCCATAGTATAGCGCTGGATTTTTGTTTGGCACAGGATTTACCAACGAGCTTTCCACGTTGATGAGAATTATCCTTCAGTTTCATAAACCTGAGACCATAAATGGAGTTCCTTGCAGGTCGCCAACCTGCCTGTATCCCCGGAGAGCATGCCAGTAAGCAGCCTTCCATTCATGTGACGCTATCTTGCGGTGTCCAGTATAGAGCTTGTTAACGTTGAGCTTAAGATGTCTAAGACCAGGGGAGAACATAAACGTATGTGAGCAACCACTTAAGTCTACCAACTTGATTTTCGTCACTGACGGCGGCGAATCGTACACGAATCGTATTCGTAGTAGACCTGGTGACAGAAAGTCTGCCTTACTTCGAACGGCCACGGGAAGCGTTATCGCCCCAAAGAACCACAATATTAGCAGCGCGCAACAGATGTGTACCGTTTGTAGGGTGCTTATTCCTAGGTACTGTATTGATGAGCCAGACAATTGAACACACACGCAGCGAGTAGTTTTTTCGCAAAATTAAAATTTCGTATTTATTTATTCATCTGTATAAGGACATCAAATACATCAACCACCATTATCACGTATTTATTAGACCGCATCATTTCATTTGCTACGTATCTGATTTGTCTCTTCTGCTTCCTCGCCTTCCTTCCACGTTCTACCTAACAAAGTTCCCCGCTTCCAGAAATAACGACTTGTTTTAGACACCCTTTCACTTTTTGACCCCGGAAAGGGCTATATATATATATATATATATATATATATATATATATATATATCGCGTCTTTCATTTAGCAAAATTAATCCACACAGCATCGGTTTAAATAGAAAATAGCAACAACACTGTTCGGGTTATGCACGATGTCACAGTGCAATGTATATGTATATAGATGTCCTCGCATTACTTTCTCTCAATAACACCCATAGTCACTCAGTCTTAGAGAAACTTGGTATCCATCAAGCATCATCATCTTCGTCACACCTGTTGATATTATCTACACTCACGTCATCATCATTACTATATTCATATCACTATTGTGTTCTTAGTAATATTATTGTTATTATTCTCATTATCAACACTACGTTCCTATCAATTATCACTTGCTTATAACAACAGACAACAAGCACCCCGGACGCTCTTCACATCCGCCTGTGTGGACTGCGTAGGACGGCAAAACATAAGTGGAAGTACACTACGCCTACTACTTCGAACAAAGGCGAGCTTCGACAGCACGCCGAAGATTATTAATAACAAAAGGCAGTACATAGAAAACTAAAGGGGTTCCTCACAATTGAAATACCATAACGAGGGGACGACTGAGCGAGTCGTCTTGTTTAGGGAGAAGTTCGGGTGATTAATTGAAATCGCGAGACCTCGCGAGATCGATGCCCGTCTGCCTTTTTAGACTTCTATGTAAAAGAAGACTTGAGAACTTACCAAAACAAGCAATAGTCCAGTTAATACAATTACCTTTCCCCCCCCCCCTCCCCTCCTTTCACCTTCATTGGCCAATATTTTCCTTCAAGGCGATCGAAAGGCTCTTCAAAGGACGTTAGATGTTAAAGCTAGATTTACTACTGATTTTTACAATTATTCAATGATTATACAATTATTGATATTTAACCTACAGCACCATCGGCTACTAAACTTTTAAAGTCAATTTCCGAAATTTTGATTGCTAAAATTTGGTATTTTCGTATGAACGATCTTAACTCTGTTCTGCAGACGAAAGGCATATATGAAAAAATTATATGAGTCTGCTGAAAGTTACCGCAAGCAGTCGGCGAAACCCACCTCAATGTCTATGAACCCTTTCTTTTTTCCATTTAACACATAATAATGTGTCACGTACCGCAAACGTTATACATACATGGGTGTTAGAGGAGCAACGCTGGCGCATGCTACGAATTAATGATAATAATCCCCACTATCATCATCATATTAATGATCATAATTAGCCGTTGCATCCCAGCGGACCAACGTGAGCCAGTTCGCGACCTCGAGCGGAATGTTGTCCAGTTAACAACGGTACACAGTCTATCACTACTTATCTATTCATCGTGGTAATTATTCTCAGCATGCTCGTTCTGTATGTATATATGTACGTTTTAACAAAGGTCGTGGCGATCGACATAGGAAAACCTCACCGGGCATCTCATGCAACTCTTCTCATGTGTGCTTTCGCATGATGGGTGCGCGAGTGTGATGCTCGACGAGGTCGCAAAGCCTCGTCGCTGCCAATTTATATTTTACTGTAGCTTTCTTTGCCGTTATATGTGACGCCGTCTACTAATATACCCGCTGTCAGCCGTAGGACCATGAGGTCAAACATCACTTTGATGGGGACGGGCAATCGTTAAAGTCTCCCACACCTTGGTGCCTTATGTATCGAGGCGAACACATCCTCGCCGCCCACTTCAGCTCGGCCCGTTTCATCGGTTTCAACTGGCCGAGTTGCGTTGGCAAATGTTGCTATGTAATTGTCCTATAGTCGTGTGATTAAGTCATGTACCCCATTCAAACGTATATCACTTACGAAAAGAACGAGCGTTATCGAAACATCATCGTCATCACGGTTCATGTCGGTATTTAACGATGCAGGAAGGATTCGAGTCAAATATGTTAGCTGAACTACCTAACATCTAAGTTTAGTTCAGACAGAGTTGGTTTGGTATGGGGACCCATTACGTCTGTTCCTGGGGGCTATGGCATCATCGGGCACCATGTGTGAACGCTCGTGCCTTACGTGCCTGAATTGACTAGACCCAGAAACACACACACACAGAGCGCCTGGCTACAAACGATAGCAGGAATACCGAAGGATCTACACGTTCCTTGTTGTACCGAAGGAAAAGTACAAACTACTGGGTAAAGGCAGACGTAATAAGAGCTCATGTTTCTCGCCGCAGCGACTCGATTTCGTAAAACAAAATGCAGGCCACGCTCATCGTAAAGCAGAGGAATATTAGGCTAAACAATGGATCACGACGAATTCAATCGACAATATAGAGCAAAAATTATCATGACACAGTGCTCGTTGTATCGGTTTTTGGTACAGAGCTAAGAAGGACGTTGCAACGATGTGTTGGCAATGTACAGTGTTCAAAATTTAGGTGTGGTCGAGGGCCGACAAAGATCATACGATCATATGGGGGCACGGCTGGTCGAAAAACGTACGCGCTCTTCTGATCGATATGAGAAGAACGGGTCGACGAACGTATTATATACTACAGCCCCCCGGTGACCTATAATTGTCGTCAATGCACCACAGCCTTAGGTCACTTACTAATCCTAATAGTCCAGATTGGTCGTATCGTTCGGCAGTCTTTTCTCGCCGCTGCCCCTTGCGTATTTTTGGCTATCGACGTTCTTCGTCGTTCGCTGGAATTTCTACTATGAACGTATTTTGATACTTGCATATGGGTGGCGTCGTTCGTTACATGGCGTCAAAGTTGAACTTGTGCGCCTGCTGTTGCTTCTCGATGCGGTCGGCCTTCTTTTCCATAAGATGTAGGACCAGCACGATGATGAGATTGACCAGAACGACGGCGCACAACGCTAGTCCGGTGTGCAGCATCTTGCGCGATGGCGTAATGAACAGCTTATTTTGCCAAAGGCCCGGCTCGTCAACCGGATGCGGTATGACAAGCATCTGCGAGTTGGGGATGATCTGCGTCCATTGGTGGCTGCTGTTCAGGCCAGGCATTCGGACCTCCAACGACTCGACGAAGTTCGGCGACAGTCCAATGCCGAACAGTATGTACGGCAACTGAAGGGCACCGTGGCTCGTCTGGTACAGCTGTGCGGCCACCGAGCTGCGCATCTTTCCTTCCGAGTCGGTGATCGTGTACCCAGCCACAGGGCCTGGCTGATTGTAGCTGTAGACGAGACATCCAAACGAGAGTGACCAAAAAGCGGCAGAAAGATTAGCGGCAATAAATCATGTAAGATATATATATATATATATATATATATATAACTGTGCAGTCTCCAAGTTTGGCTAAAAAAGGCCACTTATTTAATGATACGTCATGCCTTAAATAGTTTCTACTAACACGAGTACTCGAATAACTCACCCGTATTCGATAGTGTCGCCTTTTCCGCGACATTGGTCCTTACTGCATAGACCACTGACGATGATCACCTTAATGAAGCATACGTCTTCTGTGTAGGTATTCTCTAGGGCGGCAATGCTCCAGTTGCCATGAGTTTGATCCTCTTGCGTGACGAGAACATCGATTTTGCCATTTTCACGGATGTCAAAAAAGCCGAGATTGGTTATTCGAGTGAGTCGTGAAAAGTCACCCGGATAGACAACTCTATGAAACGAGCGACCCGCAACACAGATCTCGTCTTTAGCTGAGCCACACTTGTGGTTGACCAGGCTGACCATTCCACGACCGCCCTTCGGCAGGTCCACGATGGTCAGGAAGTCCGGGTAGCCGTCCTGATCGAAGTCAGCTGACTTCAACGACATCATGGCGTTCACGCTGCTCATATAAGCTGAGTCCCTCCAGAACTTTTCGTCTCCATCGAGCTTAAACAGCTTCTTCCAGCTGCCGCGCACATCCGTCGCCGATTTGGGCATCCAGACGTAGACCTCGTTGCAGTCCGGATTGCACGCTTGTACAACGTGGAAGAGTTTGCCCGTCGAATTAAAGTCGACAAACACCGACTGACCTACATCTTCGAGTAGCGCACCGGGTACGGTCGATTGTCGGACTTCACCCAGCTGTGGTCGGTTTGCCATAGCCACACCTCAAAATGCTCGTTTGTCGATACCAGCAGGTCGGCGTTCAAATCTCCGTTGAGATCCACGAACGAGTTCGAATGAGGGAACGCGATCTCTGGTAGGCCACTGTTCACTGTCGACTGGTTGAGGGCCAGCATTGTGCACTCAGGTCGCATTTGTCTGGCACTGAATCACCGTGCGGTGCTTGGCATCATCAACCGATGTGAAAATGTCGACGATACGATCGCCGTTAAAGTCGAACAGTAATGGCTCCACGTAAACATGTTCAATCTTCAGTGTATTCGTCTGCAATTAAGCATGTGCAAATATTCATATATATGTATGTATGTATATATATATATATATATATATATATATATATATATCGTCACAATTTTTTACTACATAAAATAGAATCCGATACTGCGTTGACACATGACGAAAAGTTGCATATTGTAAAGCTACAAACGCTCTTTACACTAACCATATTTAGCGGCTTGTTCATGTAGTCTCCAGTGCCCCAGAAGATTGTGATGGTCTTCGCCTCCCTTGAGTAGAGCACGATGTCTTGGACCCTGTCTCCATTCAGATCAGCGGACATTACCGAATCGATCTTCATTGGGAAATCCTTAAGCAGGGTTGTCCGCTAAAACAAGCAAAAAATTGAAAAGAAAATCGAATTACGAACGTTGATACTTTAGTCGTCGCGTTCTGACTGCTCTGCACTGATGGTCGTTGTTTTCCAACTAAATATTAACCTACATCATCATCATAACATTGTAACTCATATACGAACAGTCACGGTATAGGCGTACATTTTATCTATGCTGTGCTGACTGCATAAGGAACAAGTTCTCATGCAACTAACCACCCGTTAGGTAGGATGACATCGGATCGAACGCACGACTCACTACGCCAGAGTCGCACGTTATCTCTGGTTGACGGATATACACACCAAAACAACAACCAATAATTAGGACAGAAAGGACGTCACCGAATGATTTCTACTGTTATTGAACAGCAGCGACCTAACGCTGTATTGTCAGAGCCACAGCTGCGGGAGACTTCTGCATTCGTCAGAGGCGGCTTCCAGCAGAGCAGTCAGTACAGGTCTATTTTCGTGATGGGGCATATGATGTTGGTAACATTTCTGTCCCAATCGAAACCCTTCAATATTATGCGCATAGTAAACGAGCTGTTATTAGCATCACTATTGCTGATGCTGTTGCTAGTCGTACCACTATTGAATATGTGCATGTAAGGCCGTTTACTCTATTTTAAATTTAGTGTCTGCCATTGACGCAGATGTCTGGGTCTAATAATAGTAACGGTGTCAGTGCAAAAATATGATTAGCTCTTAGAAGGGCTAGTAAATGATAGTCACAACCGAACCAAGAGACCTGGCAGCGTGTTAGTGAAGTAACTAGCCTGATTGAGTAGCTACCCCATTTTGGGCATATGGGAAATGCTCAGCGTAGGATGTGACAGTCTGTGTTTGTATGCCAGCGGTGTCACAACCATTTGTTTCCCAGCACAGTCGATTCAGGATGGGAAGCGGAACACGTGAAAAGAGCAAACATATTTTGAACTGGCTAGAAGATACATTGTCGAAGGTTTCACACGGTGAAGACCCCGGGGATCAATCAGTAAGATAGCGGGCTTGTTCCGCAAAAGTGATTTAGCTAAACGCGTTCCAGAGACCATCACAGGAGATTGATGCGAAGCACAGTTTTTGAGGCAACTACCCTATTTGGTTGGCTGTTTGAAAGTGCAAGCTGAACGCAATTGATGATCAATAATTATCAGCATTCATAATGGCGAAGATAGAGGGCCGGAATAAAATAGCCAGTAATTGCATTTTGCATCGTACGCATTGTGATTCGATCCCCGGACACGGAGTAATCAGCAGACAAGCCTGGTTTAGGTTTAGATGTAGTCATGCGTTAACGAATATGCGATAAATGGAGTAAGTTCGCGTTCTTTTATAAGTCGTCTCATCTTTGTCAATGTTGCCGTTGATGTTTCGGTTGTGATTTTTATTTAATTCACTACCAAAAGAGAACGAAAGCGCGTGAATGACTTAGCTGCTTCGCAGTTTCGTTGAAGCCAGTTGTAATCAAATCAAAGCGAGAAGAGCGAACTCAGCGGGGCTATGGGGGTGGGGGGGGGGAGAAGGGAGAAGGGGGAGAGAGAAGACCCGTGCAAATTCTGTCTTCAAATTGTCAAAAACGTCCTAAAATATTTCCTTGACGAGGAATATAATGATCAGTGTACGGACGTTGGTGGGTGAGCTATTACGCATTTACTAGAATGTTGCTTACTACACGTCGCTCGTAACCTCTTGGTGCACTCTCATAAGCAATCAAATTCATCACCCGTCGCAAATAGACACACGCAATCATACACAATGGCATTAGATCTAGGACGGACGGAAACACACGTCAAGTCCACGACACAACGACGCACCGGATGAGTCACCACCATCCATTAGCCATTGCAATGCGTGCGTCTCTTTTGGTGTATGATTTGTCCTAGAGCCCATAGTTTGCCGTGCTAACGCTGTGATATGAATACGTTGCCGTCGTAGTGTCTCCACGAATGGCTACGATACAACTGAATCGATCGATCAATTGGTTGCACTTCTATTCTATATGTTGCCATATATATGTCTCCCACCTTATTTTTTCCACCTAACACACATACACAGTTCCAGAGTGGAACGAACACACACGGTAGCCGTGAGGCTCCGAATGTACAATATCGAGTTGATTATAATAGTGACGATACACCCCTATTACGGCCAGGGTTCGGACCGCCGACGAACTGCTTCGATTTCTATTTTGCAGGGGATTGCAGTCAGAACGAGAGTACGACTTCTATTTTGCTATTGTCTGAGTATTACTAAATGTCGTTGAAAAGATGTTGAATAAAATTGAATGAAACAAAACATTGTCACGTAATTGTGGCAACAACGCATAATCGTAATAACAAACGGTACGACGCAGCCAGGAAAAATTAAACTAAATAGTGGATATTTCAACTAATTGAGATTTTTTCAAATTCAGATATCAAACAAAATAGCCCCCCCCTCCTGTTTATCTTTCTCCATCTCTCTCTCTCTCTCTCTATATATATATATATATATGTATATATATATATATATATATATATGTATATATATATATATATATATATATATGTGTATATATATATTATTTGCCCCCGGGGGTAGCAGTTAGTTGACGAAATCGCTGCCGCGTAGCAGCAGTCCGCGATCCGTGTGTTGAGCTGCTTGCTGCTCGACATGCAACGCACCGAGAATCGTTCCTCTCGAAATCGAGGATTCTGCGCCTGATTGAGGTCGAGCTGGCGAAAGCCGCTGGTCGCGTTCGGCGCGAGAAGCACGAACACATCGATCGCCTTGTCGCTGTTGAAGTCGGCGAACGCGGCCAGATAGCCCGACTGGTTGCTGAACACCCCCGCACTCACGTCGCGGAAGTGGCTGTCCGTCGCCGAGCATTGTGAGGGCAGGCCGCCAATCAGAACCACAGCGACGACAACTATCACCGCCACTAGCCTATTATTCTTATTATACGTCGAGAGCCGCCTCAGGCGGGGGTCCGCTGTGGGGATGCTGATCGGTGGCCCCGACGGCCACGGATAAGAGGCCACCATGGTGATTGACGCGTGTCACCTCCTCGGCCCGACGATCTGTGTTCGATGTGCTCGGCCAATGATGGTACAATGCTATGATGCTGCCTGAATCGTCGACGTCCTGGTACTGGATGACGTCTCGGTTGTTGTTGTTGTTACCGTCGAGGGGGGACGATTATGACGAACCAATGCCACCACCTCCTTCAACCAGGTGTTTCTGTTGTTGTGTGCTGGTTGAGTTTGAACATTAGCAATCACTACAAACGACGATCCCCTTCTCCTCCTCCTCCTTCTTCTGCGAGCTCTGTTATTCGGGCATTGGTGGGTGATGACTCGTAATAGTAGCGACGACAAAAATATCCGATCGATTCACAATCATTGTCTTAACGACAACAGCAACACAACATCAACTCCTTCAACCAGGTGTTAAAGTTTCTGTTGTTGTTCGAGATTGAACATTAGCTATCACTACGGCTTCTGATTATTGCTCTTCTACTACGAGAGTCTGTTACGCCATTGGCGCGACTCATGACGGCAATGGCGACAACAATATTAGATCGGTTCACAGTCAATCACTGACGGGTGACTGATGCCCCTTCCTCGCCTCAGCACATTCGCAACCAACGCCACCTGCCATACTTTTGATGGCAACACTAACAGCAGGATCGGCTGCAGGGTGTCATTGTTGTTGTTCTTGTTGTTGTTGTTGTCGTTGTTGGTGTCGTTGTTGTTGTTATTCTGCTTCTTCTTCATTTTCGTCATGTTGCTGGTGCTCCGTCGTCTGCTAATAATCATAACAATAATAAGAGTAGATTACATCGTCCACTGCCGACTGCCTTGCGTCGTCTGCTCGCGACTCCGCGCAACGATACGGCATTGCGTCGCAGCCGCCGCCGCCGCTTAGGTCTGCATTTAGCGAGTGAGGAGCCCCGATGTTTCGTTTGCCGTTTGCTTGTTTGCGGCGGCGGCGGCTATAAGTAACTGTTTCGTCGTCGAAATATTATTGTTATGATTATGCTCAGTACTATTATAGGATTATTTGTAGTATAATTAATTTTTGTCATTACTCGACGCTTCCTCTTTGTTTTTTTTTCATCAACGTAGGACGACGATGGCGCTCCACTTATCGGGGGGCGAGTTGATGTTAAAGTTGAAGTGGATGACCGACATGTCTGTCCATTGTTGTTATCACAACCGTGTCTCAAGCCGACGACAGAGTCATCATAAAAATAATGCACAGCGCCGAAAGACAGTAGACGGAGGACGATCTAGTTTTTCTGTCTATATTTTTTTGTGGGCCTAGTCTGGCACTCACGATCTCTGAACAATGAATGAACCTAGTAAGGGGGTTTGGTTTCGTCAAGCGAGCGCTCGCTCTCTCTCTCTCTCTCTCTGCTTCGTTCAGCGTTTAGTGCGACGGCGGCTGAGCAAGGCGCCGAGCTCAGCTGTTGGAAACTACTATTCTATTCCACTGCGCGCATGTGACGGCACTGTATGCTGGCGCATCGCGCTTAAGCATTAATTTATTCATTAATTAATCATGTGGGCAAGCGTGCGTTTTTCTGCGAGCGAATCTGCTGTGTGAATGAATAGGCGTTGTGTCTTTCTGTTGCATCTAGATGCACTTAATGTATGTGAATGCAATCCCGCAAACTGCTGCTTTATTCAGCGGCCTTGATGTCCTTGGGGCCACCTGCCGAGCCGACCGTTCGGTACTTTACCGGCTCATAATGCGGCCGCGCACTTTTTCTTTATTTTATTCAGCAACGTAGCGCCATCATTCATAGCGCCAATGTCGTGTTACGAGAAGTAGGTGCTCTACTCTATTTTATCTATACCACACGCTACAACAACAACAACTACTACTGCAATGAATAACAATTGCCACTTCGAAAAGACTGTTGGTAGTTCATACTCGTGCCAAACTCGAGTTTCAGTCGAATCTTTTATATCGATAAAATTTATATCCAGTGTAGTATAAGTGTCAATGAGAAGGAAATAGTTGCCAGAGAGTTGTCCCGGCTTGTGTTTCGCCGGCCTTGTCGAAGTTCAATTCAAAAGTACAGCGCCGCTGTGTTCGTTCGGCAATCGCCATCGGCGTTCAATAGTTAGCTCGATACAGAGTTAAATATGGTATTTATGAGTTAAATCAACTCATTTCCGTGTTCCGTACTGCGTGCGGATATCGAAATTGACTGTTAACACGCTGTAGCGGACGTTCTCATTATGTTGAAATGTTTTCTTACAAATTTAACGAACGACCACGATATCAGTCAGATGCGTATGGTGCAATTCACATGTGTACAATCTACAAGAATGCATGCATAGCAACATAAATCAATCAATAGGTGATTTGGTCGGGTAGTTTCGTTCGTCGGGCGTTTTGCTGAAACTTGACAGCGCAACGCCTGCGATAAAACAACACCATCGGGCAACCAGGGGGACAACATCAGGTTGTCTGCGAAAAGACCAACAGAACTCAGAGGGAGATAAAATACAAACATAATCAATATATGCATACATATGTAGAGCGCCTAAGGAGAAAGGGAGAGAAATAGAAAATCAAAATTCAGTCAGGATGTTGCTGCTCCTGAGGATATGTCGCCGAGCGGCCACCGGCCGAAGTCGCGTGTCGATGTCCACTTCGGCTGTCACGTTGGCATCGGCCGACGACCGCCGCCAAAAAGCATTTGGAGCGATGAACGTATTCGATCGAGACGCGAAACGTCGGCACCGCGAACTGTGGGCCGCGAATCCCGACGCCGAAAAATATGACTACCTTCGTGAGGAGGTTGGCTATCGCATAGCTGACCGAATGTTCGACATCAAGAGGAAGCTAAACACCGTTGTCGAGTTGGGCTGCGGACGCGGCTATATCGCGCAGCACCTCTTCGACGACGTGGTCGACGAATACATCATGTGCGACATGTCGGACAAAATCGTGGCGGCGGCTCGCGGCAACGATAAACTTAAGGTACGGAATTTTAATCTACCCACATATATATACTACTTTCTCTTCTTTGTGTGTCGATTAAACTACAATGGTCAGCTATCATGGCTCGTGAGGGAGACATATCCGTTTGATTGTTGTTGCTGTACTGTACGGGGGTGCTTACTGTTATGCTTGCTTTGCTCTCGAATCTCGAAAAAAACAGGTGAGCCGTCGCGCTGTCGACGAAGAGGAACCGCTGCCATTCGAGGCGAACTCGATCAACGCCGTTGTGTCGAGTCTGAGTCTCCACTGGGTGAACAACCTGCCCGGCCTGTTCTGCAGCGTGTTCGACGTGCTGAAGCCTGACGGCGTCTTTCTCGGCAGTCTGTTCGGCAACGACACCCTGTACGAGCTGCGTGGTGCTCTACAGCTGGCCGAGACCGAACTCGAGGGTGGCTTTGGAGTTCACGTGTCGCCGTTCGTCGAACCGTCGGACCTCGGCGGTCTTCTGCGAGCCGCCGGCTTCCAGATGCTGACGCTCGATTCCGACACGATCGTCGTCGGCTATCCGGGCCTCGCCGAGCTACTCGCGGACCTCAAGGGCATGGCCGAAAACAACTGTGTCTGGAAGCGCAAGACTCACCTGCATCGACGAACGCAACGACTGGCCGCCGACAAGTACCGCGAGATGTACGCCGACGAGAAGGGCCACATACGGGCCACGTTCCATATTCTGTCGTTCATTGCCTGGAAGCCGCACGAAAGTCAGCCGAAGCCCGCCAGGAGGGGAAGCGCTACCGTTTCGTTCAAGGATCTCGATAAACTCGGCGGCAAGGGTTCGCCGCCAGAGAAAAGCTCATCATGACGATGATGATTGATGATGGTGATGAAGATGATTGATGATAGGATGACGACTCGTGCGAATCGGTTGGCTGCCTTGATGCGTCAATCTTAGATCTTTACGTCTAATTCCTCGCTCCTCCTGGCTTGTCGTTCACTGTGATTAGGTACCGAAGGTATATAATGTAGTCGTCGTTGATCATCACGTGGATCACACAAAGTTTGTATTGTATTTTTCAATGAAGGAGACCTAGCGCGGTGCGTGCGTGTGAGGTGGGCAGGGGAGGCCGTTTGTGTGTGAGTGTTTGGCCTATGTTTGGTCATAAACTCTGTTCTTATCTACTATTCGAGACAACTCCTGTCTATTTGCATTAGTAAAAGTAAGCCGACGCTCGCTGTGACTTAGATGTTTAGCGGAGGAAAATACACCTGTACATGGGCTGTATAAATATCATGTTGTTTTTGCACATTAGTCAGCGCTTCGGTAGGTAGTGTTCGTTAATGGTTTTGTGTACGCACTATACGCTGTCGTTTCATACATAACAAAAAGATTCCTTTCATTTTAAAAGAGATGCATGCTGCACACAGGCGTTGATATTAAAGCCACGATCGCGTGGGACTCACAAACCCACTCAAACCCAGTCGTCCCCTTTACCTTTTGTCGGGGTTGACCGCAGCAGTACTATATTCTTGAGATTACTTAACTTGGTTACTTTAATTTGCCATTAAAGCTGCTTGACTTAGTGCGGCGGCTATTTTCACTTCCGAGATAAATTCTCCAAATCCTTTTACCATACGCCACGACTCATTAAGAGGTGCTTCTAAAAAACCTGGCACGACTACCTAGTTTTAGGCTCCGAGAGAGTAACTTTCGCTTAATACTGAAAGGCACAGCATTCAAAACAGTACTTTACGTCGTCAGCCTTTCTAGAGTGCTTTCAGTTGCTGGTTCTACTTGTTTAGGGACTCTATTCTGTAGATTAGTAGTCTCTCCGTCCAGGAGGGGGGTGACATCTTGAAGCTAGTTATTTGGCTCTTAAGCCCTAATTAATTCGCCCAGGATCATGCTCAGACACTTAATTATGGGGAGGACGCCTCATGCTGTTTCAAATACTTCGAGGCCTAACGTGTGAAGATATTCTCGGATATCCGCCAAGACTCCTTCGAGTCAATCCTCGTCACGGGCGGTGATGATTAGTGCCAGATCGTCTGCTTATGCAACGGAATCGACTCCTGGGTGATGTGGAAGTCTAAGTACTCTATCGTAGCCTTAATTCCGTAGGGTTGGTCCCAGCACGTATCCCTGAGGTACCCTGATGACAGCATAGTCCACGCCTTCGTAGGTAGATGCTCGACTTTTACGTTTATACGTCGCAAGTAGGTATATGTGCCTTTTTTCACAAATACTTTATTAACTTTGTTTATTGTGTCCCACGAAAGTATGTTAAACGCATTTTTGGCATTTAGGATGGCCAGAATATCCAGCGGCGGGTTTGTTCTCGGTGCATTTCTCTGTGCGTCAGATACGTTTAGCGCTAAAGTGCTGACAGAATGTGTGGAACGTCGGGCTCGGAAATCGTGCTAGTTTTTCGACACCGCTTTATCTTATAGCTTTGTTACTAATGGTCCTTTTATATGCTTAGCTGATGTGGACAGGCGGGAGAACATACTTATAGGGCGGTATGTTTTATAGAGGGGGTATGTCTTATAGAACGTACTTGTAGAGGTCTTCGTAGGGCTGACCCCTGGCCAAGATTTAACGTCCACGGGACTGCTTCATAGACGGATGTGTCTCCTCCGGTCGCGAGGCGCAGGCGAATGCACCACGACACCGGGCTTGACTCAAAGTTTGGGATAGTCTCTGTTAGCGAGCATGTTATATATCATGCGTTCGAGTACATTTTTGTTTCTGTAAGAGTATGCATGTACTCCTTGTGGGGCACCACAATTGGGCTCGGCGCTTTTCTTGGCCGTGTGCGGTCGGCCACGAGTTTAAACTCGTGGACAGCGATTGGCTCAAGGATAAGGTTTGGGTCATCTTCGAAGAGCACCGGCTGCGGCCGGGGTGTTTGCGAAAAAAGCGCAGTTATTGTCGGCCGGGCTACTTCTACTAGAAGAGGCTGTCCGTGGCGTATTTTTTAACTTTGATCTTTTTGAGTGCCCTATGTGGGACTCTTTGTAGTTCTCTGTACTCTTATAGGTAGAAGAGTTCTGGCCGGTGCCCCGCTTTGCAGCGAGTGCATTTTTGTCGCAAGCGGTGGCAGGTCCTTGGCATTTCGGCGATGTGGCGCACCGGGGACAAACGGCAGGATGTGGCCGGGTTATATTTTTGGCTAGTAGTGTAAACGTTCCATGGCGAATATTCAAGGAGGTGAGGTATTTTAATTTTGAATGCTTTCTGTAGGCGGATGTAATTTACGGAGAGCCTAAGAAAGTGTTCCCGTTGTGTGGAGAGGTAGTCTGGGAGGGGTTAAAGTGACTTAGAAGGTTACGTAGAGATTATTATAAAATGTTCTTTTTTTTGTGGATCCCAGTCGGTTATTCGATCAATTATTCCCTCGGATGCAAACGTCAGATCAAGCGTTGGTTTGTGTCTGCCGTTATCGAAGGTGTACCCACGAGTGTTCCTGTGCTGTAGATCTGTTTGATTCGCCCATTTTAGAAAGATCGCCCCTTTCCTTGATGAGGAGCTGCCTCCTCAAGACTGTGGGCCGCATTGAAGTTCCTTCCCACAATCGCTTTTCGGTGATTACAAGTTACATTAATGCACGCTTACGAGAATGCTCACAATTCAAAGCGGAGTGAAAAAATGGAGTTCCATAATTTCCTTGAAAAACAGCCCGCAGCAGGCTGTCACACCAGATTGATGTGCCCGAAACACTGGTTCGGCACGTTGCCACACCAATGCTTTCGGGGATGTTTCCACACTGTTGGCTACATCACCAACTGTGAAGCTTCTGCATAAGTTCACGAATCGTATGCTCGCAAGGCTGGCTGTCCCGACCGTAAATTACGCGTAGAGTTCACTAACGTTTCTGTACAGAGTTTCCACTTTTATGATACATTTTCACAATGTGTACACCTTTTTACGTTAAGTAACGCCCCATCTTGGATTAGCTCTTTATTTACGAAGAGAACACATCGCAGCGAAGGCAGGCAGAACTGTATATATATATATAGAAAATATTGTGATGATTTAATAATCATTTACAATACGTTTGCACTTCGGCAGTGCTCGCCTATATATTATATATATATATATTGCGTGATCACTGAGAATGCCACGTTCGAAGGTAGTCTTTCGCAACTGTTCTAGGCTATTGCCCGCCGACTTAACACTCACCTTGACTGGACGGGTGTATCGGCGTGACTCAGTCATTTCTGGTTCATTTGCTTTTATCTCAGCTGTGTCGTGTTGTCGTCGTTGTTATTGGCGTTGCAGGCTGGTGCCGCTGTTTTTGCTATTGTTATTGCCACTACCGTTGTTTCTACGCTATCGGCATATATATTTTCCATCACTACTGCTGCAGCATTGGCATACGTTTATTACAAGCTTAATCGATTGTTGCCCCGAGATAGCCTTTAAAATGATTAGATGTTGCTATTGATTTATGTTCGTTGTATTTTTCACCTGTAGTCAAAATAACTATAGAAAACGTGGGGCATGGGGGACAAATAAGCATTGACCTGAGTAGACAAAATGGGGCCGAGACAAATGATGACACCGTAGTCGCAAATGATAAAATGGTGCCATTATTTGTATCACCCTAAGTAGTGGAGATTCTCTTGCAATAGATTTGTTCCGGTCTTGCCTAACGATAACGATAACAATTGAGGGCGCTTTGTACGGCAATGTTTCAAACTGTGCCTGCGGCTCGGCCATAATAGCTGAGGTGCTTTTGTGATTATCATCATGTTTTAATGCGTACTGTTTTGTATATATATATATATATATATATATATATATATATATTGAGATCGTCCTCTCCGGGTGGCACATTTTGTTTAAATTCAGTAAATCCTCTTAAGGTTAAAATTTCCATAATTACACATTTTCAACAATTGAAACAATTAAGGGCATTCTGCAGAAAAGGCTTGCAATCTCCCGTGTCTATATATATATATATATATCACCCACATATAAAGTCACCTAAGGATTTCATCATCGACATTGTCTATGATAGTCTATGATAGGGGGGAATCAAATTAATCACAAGTCATATGCGCGGTGTGAGAGTACCGACACATAGCTAACGCTTTTGTGCGTGTGTGTGCGTGTTTGTATTGGCTTCGGTTTTGGGTCGGGACGGTTCTACAATGGCTGCCATTTCGTTCGTTTTACAGGGTGGCATCTCGTTTATTCTGGGCAAAGGAGCCGTCAAGATCTACCTGAAGCGGCAGCAGTACATGCGCCAGCTACGTCGAAGGGTGCTGAACTTCAGCGACGAATGGACCGACGTTGTCGACGAGGCGATGAACCTGCTCGACAATGAGGACGAGGAAGATGATTCCATCTAGGAAGGTCTGCATCCATCTGACAGCGTTAGCCAATGACCACAAGCAGCAGCAGCAGACTTGCGGATCAGCAGCAGCACTCGTTCACACCGTCGCATACGGTAAACCTGACGACGACGACAACAACAATATAGCAACAACAATAGAAGCTAACTATTATAGTAGCAGGAACTAGAAGAAACAACGCTCGCAGTAAGGAAAAGTTAACCAGAACAGCAACAATACCCCTCACACCAAGAGTTCAATGCAGACAACCAGACTGTACTTCCGGAGTGTCTGGACATAGCCAACAATGATAGCTAGAAGCAGCAGCAACAGCAGCAACAACAGCAAGCACAATTTAAACAAACAAGCATGGAGAAAAAGCCAGCGGGTTCTGTCGCGACAGGCTGAGTATATTCCCGACACATATATGGAACACTCGGATGCACAGGCTAGCATACACGTGAAATGATCACTATCTCTCTCTGATCTATATATATATATATATATATATATAAAGTTGCGCTAAACGCCTTATGCACCTAGGCGAAGGGTGGAGTTCATCAGGCCCACCGTGGAGGGGTCGGCAACGGTGCATCAACACAAAGGACTACCATAAGTATCAGCAGAAAGATTAGCAACAACATTCGCACCTTCGAATACGGTAAACCTGACGACGACAACAACACCAGAAGCCGTTTTATCAAGTGCATATAAGGCGGATAATACTGGCCTGTGTGTCGCCTATACGTCACGGTCAGTCGTCTATAACAAATGACAATTATACCCTTTTTGTGATTACGCAGCGAACAAAATCCATATTGCCGAACGGACCATCAGGTGGACGCTCAATGAAAACGGTGGTGAATCGCCTATTGTTACAGCAGTAGGACGTTATCTGTTTGTTTTAGAATTATTGTACACGTGTGTGAGCTGGTTGGTAGATCCTCGTGCTGATCTTCTAAGTATTGGGACGGAAGCATTTTTGTGTCGGTTACGTGCTCAGCTATCGGCTTTCTCAAGTGAGGGGCTGATTGATAACCCTATTGAATATATATATATATATATATATATATATATATATATATATATATATATATGTATAATGGGTAAATGTGTTTATGTTATATCAAAGGCTTTCGAGGCGACTATCAGTCTAGCGTTTCGCTAGTTCTGCTATGGGCCATGCCATATATGTATGTATATATATATATATTCATAGTGGCGTTTCATAGCTCCTGTTTATTCCCTTGTAGTACTAGCGACTATGGGCTTCGTGCTATGTGGGTACACTGTAAGCGTCACTCCTCGTAGTAGCCTGAGGTCTCAGCAGACGGACGGAGGGCAAAGCTGCTGAAAAGCAGGCCGGTTAGAGTTCCAAGCTGTCATGAAACGCCGATATGCCGACGTATTTTTGCTGACGAAGTCAAACAGCATCAAAAACGGGTTCCGTTCTTATCTTTGCACCGGGCTGCGTGACAAAAACGGTGCGAAGGCCAAGCCGTTTTGTTACTGATTGTTTGGCGAAATATAACATGTATTTTTCGGTGTTGTCGTTACGATTGTTAGATTTATTATTATAGGGCAGACATAATTGTTCCCAGTGAATATTTTATTATGACTTATTAACACCCTGGTTGGGTAAATTAAGTGTGTCAAATATATATATATATATATATATATATATATATATATATGGGTCATTCCCTAAGTAAGGTGAAACAGCAATAAAATAAAAACAAACAATAGATGTCTTTTTATTCCTCGGCGTAGTCGCCTTGGATTTCCGTACAGCGCTACTCTAATTTGTTTTATCTCTTCGAGAAAAATTAAAAATAACTTTGCTTACTAAATGGCCCACTCACGTATATATATATGCGCATCTTTGCTGCGCTATGCTCGTGGGCCTGTGACCGCCGCGCTTACGGAAGTGCGACGTTTTTGTTAGAACCTACACTTCCTTATCAAAATCGGCATTGCTGATGTATTAATTTACTATTTTTTAGAATTCTTCGGAATTACTTTTTAATTTTCTATTTTTTCGGCCTAGTTTGGAGATGAGAGATGAGGGGAGACAAGTGATCAACATAGTAGACTCTGCCTCCCTATCACGGTCGCCAGCGCGAGATGACAACGCAGAGAGGTCGAGAGATGATCGGCATTTGCTGCGCGATGACCTCCGTGCGATCTCCGTAGCCTCCGTGGGTCCATCTGTTGCAGCGACGGGGTAGATCACCGCCATCAATACTCTAATCGCATGTCGCCTAGCTAATGCATACACTGACGAATCTGATGAAATGATTAACCACGGGGCCCGAGGGCGTCGACGAAAACTCAGACAGACGTACAAGGTCATCGTCTAGGTGGAGAGAAGAAGGTACGGGGGTCGGTCAACCACAGTCCTGTGCTCGAATGGAGAAGGAACTTCTTCTGCTTTTAGATAGCTCACGTAATCGCTCGCTTGTGTACACATATATTCGTATATATATATATATATATATATATATAAGTACAACGGAAAGATGCAACAATGCAACGGCGATCCACGGTCCAAGTTTTCCATAGGCGATGTAACTAATATCGAATGCTTCAGTCAATTCCCTCGTAGACATGAAGCTCTTCCTTTACAACTGTTGGCAATAAGACCTAGCGGACATTGTGTTCGCTTAATATTTGGCGGAGTCCAGGGTGACCCGTACCAGTATGCCTATATATATACCAGTATGTATAGATTAGCAATTAATATGATATCTACTACAGTATTTTTATTTTTATTATCCCGAATTGTATTTGGGTCGTTAGAGATTTAAAGCCGGCAGGCTATGGTTTTGGCCAAGCTCCAACGCTGTCTGATGGGCCGTTTAATAAAAAATCATCGAATAGAAGAATGTCAAAGTTGCTGTTTTCATTCTTTAGTTGATGTGTGTGTAGCAATTGAACAAGAGTAACCATTTTTTATGGCAGTCGCGCTGAATCAGCTACCTAGAATTAAAAAAAAGGTAAGGAGGGCTTGGAATCACCTCGAGGCATATTTTTAATTCACCGCGGGCCGGACATGGTTATATATATAGGGTTTCTCCGACAAACCTTGTGGCAGCATGGCCGCTGAGTCTTAGCGGTATAGTGTAGCACCTATTTTCAAAGAGCATCTATAATTGAACAGGGATCAAATCCAGCGATCTCCGGCGATACCCCGGAGATGACTAGCGCACTAACCTCATAGGCCACACCGCCACAACGAGCTATCAGAAATCATATATATATATATATATATATATATATATATATATATATATATTTTTTTTTTTTTATTATTATTAACATTACAAAAGTTTATTTTTCGTATATTACAATATGCATGTGGGGCACATATTATGGAAGGTTAGCTATGCCACCATATATATATATATATATACATTCATAATACGCGCTTTATTTACAATAGAAGGAAAATGTACATTACAAGAAAATCACAACATTCATGCATAGGTTCGGGTTGCTCTCCAAGGAAACAGAGACATTACAATTTCCTTTTTCGCTATGCATTTCGGTTTGTAGCGAACTTCAGATCGCGTATGCAAATGTCTACAGTCGGGGGCTTGCCTTCTAGCATGGAAAGTGTAATATACTTATGGTAGAGCGGCCATTACAGCATCCGCAGGTAAGTTTCGCTGTGGCACCAAAAGCTTAGTTGATTTCTGAGAAAGCGACGAAGTGGTGAATATAACAATGGAAATCCAGAATGGTTAGCTGTAAGAGTTTGAATGAAAAATAATAATAATAATAATAATAATAATAATAATCCTCCGTTTGCAGAGGAAACGCGGCATCTATTTTAGGCGCCATGGAGTGAAATAATTATTTAAAAATTTGCAATAATACGTTCAGACCTCACAATTGTAACATTATTTAACATGTAATAAAGAGCACAATAATAATAATAATAATAATAATAATGGGCCTGGGTATACGTGAGCTGGTCAACTCAATACAAGTGCCTTTCAACGCCTAGGTACCTCGACGATGGCACACTCGGTGGACCGATGGAGGACTTACTCGAGGAAGTGCGCAGAATTCTTGCCTTTGAGACAAGTCAGTGGCCTGGCGGTTAACACGGCCAAATGCGAGGTGTTCGCGCCGGGGACAGACCCGGACGACCCCACATTGAGTGCCTTACTTGCGTTACTACCGGGGTGTAGAGTCGTGTCTGAACACGAAGTAACGCTCCTTGGCGCACCGCTCCTACCATCTGCACTGTCGAGTCTACTCGACCCTATGATGGACAGATTGTGGGCGATGCAAGAACGTCTGCCTCTGGTCGGAGCCCACCAAGGGCTTTACCTACTCCGCTCGTCGTTCTCCGCGTGTCGCATCGTACATATCATACGATCCATGAACTGTTCGGGTACATTCAACCAGCTTCTCCAACCATTCGACGACCAGGTGGTGGAGGGCCTCGAGACGGTTTTGGGTCTGAACTTACGACCACGAGAGGTGCGCCAGGCGGCGCTCCCCACCTCCATGGGCGGTCTTGGTCTTCCCTCGGCCCGCTCCTTGGCAGGCCCTGCCGTGGCCGCCTCGATGCACGCTACTTCGGGTCATGTCCAACGCCTGCTCCCGCCGGGGGCTTGGGCATTGTTTGAGGCAACTCGCGACGCTATAGCGGCTGGACTCCAAGCTTCACCTCCTGATATGGATATACTTGCCTGCCAGAGGGCCTGGGCCGAGAAGGTACACGAATCTTCGCTTACTGAGTTGCTTGAAGAATGCGGTGACGACCAGGATAGGGCGCGCCTCCTTGCCGTCGCTCGCCCAGGAGCGAGCGACTGGCTACACGCACTCCCCGCTGACTCATTGGGTACCCGCCTTAACGACCAATCCACCCGGATCTGCGTTGGCCTGAGACTGGGAGCTGATTTGGTAGAGCCACACAGATGCACTTGTGGCGAGCCTATCGGACGCCTGGCCAGACACGGCCTGTCTTGCGCTCACTCGGCGGGCTAGCGCCCACGTCACACCGCTCCGAATGACATTCTTGCAAGGTCGTTGCGAATGGCCGGAATCCCTTGCGTTCTGGAACCGCCTGGTCTTTCTAGAGACGATGGCAAGCGGCCCGACGGCTTGACTTTAATACCTTTCTACAAGGGTCGTTCCCTGGTGTGGGATGCGACGGTGACCGACTCTCTGACACCCTCCCTTGTCGGTCCCGGCGCTTCTCGCCCAGGAACTGCCGCTTCCCGTGCCGAGACATCAAAGATAAGAAAGTATGCGAACTTAGGCCGGGCGTACCACTTTTCACCCTTCGCATTCGAGACGCTGGGTGGCCCTGGGCCCCTCACAACCAAGGCAAGACTCCCACTCGGACACGAGTGATAGATGAGGAGTGAGCCATCGGTGCCGTGGATTTAAACATTCACATGTATATATTAAATTCCTAAATAAATACTAATAATAATAATAATAATAATATAATAATAATAATAATAATAATAATAATACATTTTTTACAAAGGAGATACTGAGTGAAGTTCTAAACGTAGCGCTTACCGACAGATCCTGGGAAAGGGCCACGCTTCCTCTCAGCGAAGGAGGATTGGGACTAAGGTCCGTGGCAGAGCTTGCTTTGTTATGCTACGCGGCCTCTATCATAGAGTTCTCGGGGCTTGCG
Organism: Dermanyssus gallinae; assembly: GCA_003439945.1. Lineage (NCBI taxonomy): Eukaryota > Metazoa > Arthropoda > Arachnida > Mesostigmata > Dermanyssidae > Dermanyssus > Dermanyssus gallinae. Next base: position 741,169 of record QVRM01003441.1, read on the forward strand.
GAGACGTTGTTGGAACCGGATGTTCATTCTGTGCTGCGCGGAAGGAGGGACGAAGCTGAGCTGGCAGCTAGACAATCGATAGGCCCTGTACCCCTGGGAGTAACACCCTACACAGCACATGCTTGACAGCTACAAGTGTCAAACGACCGCTCGCACAATCTTAGATGACATCCAATCCCCGACAGAGAGAGCGGTAGTCATAGCTGCCCGTGACACTTTCAGCAGTGGCTTCCTAAGAGCACTTCCTTCACCACAGCTGGGCACCATGCTGGACAACACCTCCTTCCGCATGGTGGCCGCTCTGAGAATAGGCGCTCCCATATGTGAGCCATACGAGTGTAAGGCGTGTGGAAAAACAGTAAATGAGGACGGACTGCACCCTTTGAGCTGCACTAAAAGCCCTGGTAGGGCTCCCAGACACGCGGAAATCAACGCGATCCTAAAGAAGGCTCTTCGTAGAGCCGGCATACCAAGCACCCTGGAGCCCAGGTTGGGCCTCGAAGACGACAAAAGACCAGACGGCGTCACCATCCCGCCATGGTCCAACGGCAAATGCCTGGTATGGGATGCCACGGTATCATGTACAGTGGCTCCGTCATACCTGATGCACAGCGCCATCAGGTCAGGGTGGGTTGCTGAACATGCCGAGATCGCAAAGAAACGCAAATACTCTGACTTGGGGAGGAGATATCACTTCGTACCCGTCGCCCGATCAGCAAGAGCACAAGTATCCTCCTCAAAGACCTAGGTGTCAAAATTAGTGCTAACACGGGTGACCAGCGCGAGGGCGAGTTTCTGCGTCAGCAACTCTCGATCGCACTGTGAAGGGGAAACGCCGCCGCTATCATCGGCTCTATGGATTGAGAAGGGGGGGGGGGGGGGTGAGCCTACGCGGGTACACGTTTGGGTCCCACAATTGTAGGGAAATACTAAAAAATTGAATAAATAATAATAAAAAAAATAATAATAATAATAATAATAATAATAATAATAATAATAATAATAATAAATCAACGCTGATGTAGCTTATCGAAACATTTCCACCATCTTCGGGGACGACACAAGCAAAGAACAGACCTGCCAAAAAGGTTTGCCAAGTTCTGTGATGGAGATTGTAATCGAATGCTTCAGTCAAGTCCCTCGTAGACACGAAGCGCTTCCTTTACGACTGTTGGCAATAAGTCCAAGCGGACATTGTGTACGCGTGATATTTGGCGCCGTATGTATATATATATATATATATATATATATATATATATATATATACCACTATGTATAGAGTAGCAATTACTATGATTGCTACTACAGTATTACTGTTTTTGTTATTCCGAATTGTATTTGGGTCGTTAGAGATGGTTTTCGCCAGCCCCCACGCTGTCTGATGGGCCGTTTAATAAAAAAAATATCTAATGGAAGTATGTCAAAGCTGCAGTGTTCATTCTCTAGTTGATGTGTGTGTGTAGCAGGAGATTGTAACCTGGACAATTAACTAAGGTCGAAGAAGAGAGGGCGCACTACTAATTCAAAGTAAATACTTCGACTTTTTCGATAGCTTGAAGATCATAGGGGGCGAATTGTCCTGCATGTTCTACCTGTCACGGTTGCCGCCAGTCATCGTATTTAAGCGATGATCTACAACGATCTCCATAGCCTATGATATGTATAGCACATTTGATATATTACACGGTGATATATATTGCACCCAGAAGTAACGCTTGTCTAGCTAAATGGTACATTGACGACTCTCACTATGATGAGCCCGACGGTGTGCTCACTTCGTACCTTTCGAGAGCGAAGGCTTTCACCGCATTGTACATAGATAAAGTTGTGGTAGCACATTTCTGCCCTGAAGTATCTGTTTTAAAATATCGCCACATTAGTGGCTACCAAAAGGCTTGAGATCAACACGAGGAAGACAGCAAGTAAATCATCATTTTGTGCGGAAGGCGTCTAGCTCCTTCTGTTAGCCTGATCCTCAACGACAGTTTCGTGGAGTTTATTAATAGCTTCAAGTGCATTTCTACTTCAACACGGATGGTCGGTCGGAAGGAAGCTAATAAAATCAGTTTGTAGTTTGGACGTTCTGCGTGGAGTGAGTGCTCTTGTCGAACTTCAGTGGCTTTTGCTCCATACTTTTCATACTTGTTTCGCTAGTTGTTACCGCCCAGTAGGCCAGCAGTAGGAAGCTGCACAGAGGATTCCGTGTTGGACTTATACATACCGGTACAGCGCCTGCTAGAAAATATTGTGATGATTTATTAATCATTTACAATACGCTTGCACACTCGGCAGTGCTCGCCTTAATAAAAATGGTGGTAAAAAGGTGTCACGTGAAGTTAAGAGTCAGTTGTCCGTGTCCTTGCTTGATGGTAGCCCCCGCTCTTATGGACCCGGTGCGAACGATATATCCTCAAGGTTCCTTGCAAAGTTAAAACGGTGAGATCCATAAAATTCCTCTTCGTGACGCCGAGCCCCAAGAGCGTCCTCGCAGATTCGGAGTCCCATACACCACTCATAGAGATAGTGATGGATCCGAATCTGCGAGGTTTTTGCGGGTAGGGGAGCGCCGCTCTTATAGACTATAGGGTCGTCTAGCAACAGACGAAGCATCCATCTAGCAGCTGCCGGTGGCGCCGAAAGTGTCCGCTCTCATAGACGCCGAGGTAACGACGATGATCTACGAGAAGCTACTGCTGTCGACGTGACCGCGCTAGACGCTGCTAGCTGCCGACGACACATAAGAATCAAGCATTCCCAAGGCCTCCCATATACACAAAAAAAGAACAATGTGCTGGGTCGCTCCAGGTTTTTTCTTTTTTGTTGTTTTTTTTTCGCTCCAGGTTTTTTGTTTAAGAGGGGAGAAATGCGGTACGCACGAACAGAATCCGCCTTTAGATGTGGGCTGAGCTGTGCCGGACTCACGGTAAGATGTTGTTAGCCGCAAGTTGAACTTTACGAAATACGAGGTCAACGAGTACCGGCGTGACCGACTAAAACTCCACGCTTTCGATGGTCGGAAAACCTTCCAGCTAAAAAAAAAGTCTGGAGAAAAGCTTAATCTTCTCTCCAGACCTTCCAGGTTTTGGGTTGATAGTACAATGGGTAAGCAGGAGCAGTGGGTGCTTGCCGGAGCAATTGGCTGAGGTCACCCGTAAAAAGAGTTTCCACTAAACCAGTACCGTTCCGTTTTGCATGCTTCTCTTTCGACGTCGTCCTTCATGATGCGAAGATTTCGGCACCACTTCCCGGCCACTAGTCGTTTCGCAGATAAACTGAACAAAATACTTCACGCTCGTTCTCTGCATACCTGGCGGAAGATTTCTCCTCCTCGAGTCGCCGTTTCGCTGATCGATATGCCATTTTGTTTAAAGCCTAGGTTCTTGCTTGCTTTAGGGCAGGACAAATGATGAGCAGCGTGTAGAACGCTTCGTCTCGTGCGTCTGGTGTGCAGTGGAGGGAATTGGGGAACTTCGTTGAAATTGTCCAGGTAGGCCAAGGGTCGCCTTTTTTTGTGGCGTCAAGTTCGAAAAGATGCTGTACACTGGTCAAGGGGTAGCTGGACCTGGTTGACCACACACACACCCGCGTCTTCGATTGCCGGCCGCCAGTTCGAAGCAGACGAAAGGGCATTAGCAGACGACGCGGCAATGTCCACAATGTTACACAAACGTTGCCGCACAAAATAATACTATAACAAAGAGGTTAAGTTCGAATTAAGTACGAATTGCAAACAATTGTGAAAGTTTTCTGCTTTCGGTAGATTGACCGAGGCAAGAATGAACTAGTGCCCATTCTTCGTTGCACGGGAAAAGGGCAGCGACCGGGGGAGAAAGAGAGAAACTCGAACGGGACCCGCGACTCGAAAATAGCAACATATTGTAGTACACAGCAGTCAATGTTGTTGTTGTTCTTATCGTTGTTGTTGTTGTTGTCGGCGGTGCTCCCGTTCTACAAGTAAGGCGGTGCCAGATGACATTCGAGTAACTTGTTGTCAAGTGATACATACTGCAGTAACGGTAGAAAAACGAGTCGCTAAATGTTGCAGTTGCTGTCACTGCTTGTCTTCTAGTTGCATTTGACTCGTTGTTGTTGTTGTTGTCGTCAGTCGTCGTTGTCGTGCCCTGCCTTTATGTGCTTATGCGAGGACAACATCACTTTAGTTAGAGTGAAAAAAAATACGGCACAGTGCACCGTCACACGGGTTCACAAGCCAGTAAGGCAAGTCTAGATTGTGCAACGAAAGTAGCCGCAACCCCCAACGACTAGTAACCACAACGATAGCAATACCAAGCCCTGTCGAATGAACGTCTACGAAACAATAACGACAACAACAACTGCAACAAAAAACTTCACGCGACATCATCGGCCGGAGTAGTGGTGGGTTTGCGACACATTTCGTACCTGCTTTGAAACGACGAATTTTGACAACTTCCACTTGGATCTAACGCTTCAGTATGACTAATGAAATCAAGAAATTGATCAAATAAAAATAGCCTCTGCCGCACTACTCCACCATACTAGTTTTTCTCCCCAGTGGGTGTTTTTTTCTTTCGTTAGGAATGTCTGCTGATCATGGCTCCAGTGCCGTTACGGATCGGATCGTCTTTAGACACTAATACAAAATGCAGATATTGGCATATGCTATACATCAACTTTTCGTTAAAAAGAAACAACACAATATTTATTGTCATCAACCTATTGCAACTCAATGGGAATGTCGGCGTGACGACAGCACATTATCTGCACTTATATGATAGAGCGAATTGCGGTTATGAAATCAGCCAACTTTAAGACTTAGCACACGCATAACGCCTTAGCATATATATTCTATCCACTAGCAAGTGTAACATCGTTAGTATCCTGTTCCATCTTTCTTGTGGCGATATTGGCATTTCCCCACATTACTATTCACTCGAGACTCAGACCCTTGAAGGAGGATTTGAACCCACACGCTCTTTTGTTATAAATATATATATAATGCCGTTTCTTTAGTCGTAGAGAAGATATGTAAGCGGGTGTAAATAGGATTGAACATAGCTTAATTGGCATTTTCTCCAGAGATTCACACATTAGCCTGTTGTGGAAATTTGTTGTTTGCAGATGGCGGAACGCTCACTGCGCATAGGGGAGCGCGTCGAGCTGATCGGCAAGAATATACAGGGAAAAGTGGCCTTCATCGGTACCACCGAATTTTCGTCGGGAAAATGGGTGGGACTGATCCTGGACGAACCGAAGGGGAAGAACAATGGGACAGTACAGGGGAAAGCCTACTTCAGTTGTCCTGACAATTATGGTAGGTTGCCTTTTGCCATCGGTTGTGTTTCTGGTCTAAACACATATATATATATATATATATATATATATATATATGCGACAATTCGTCCTGGTGCAGACCTCAGTTCCACAATTTCAGTGTTCCATGTCGTCCTTATGTATATTCTGTTAGCTTTGATTCTTTGAATTTATCAAAGCTTAGCAACGGCCGATGAAAACAATTCTGGGCTGGTTCTTTCCACAGGGTATACCGTCACAAACATCGGTTAGATTCTGTTTCCTTTAAATGTTCACTACTTTCAGTTAGCCGCTTGGATTTTCAAACGGTGTGGAGATGGCCGGCAAGACTTTGCCCTGTAACTGGAAAGGACACAGAGCTTTATTTAATAGTCTAAAACAAATAATGTTGTGTAAAAGGAACAAGCAATTATCCTCATATTGATAGAAAAATCCGGGATGCTGCGGGATCGTATACTGGTGCCTAACGGGGAAGGCATACTGCAGCCTATTGATTGGAAAATATTTGTTAAAATACTATATTATCTATTGTTACCTATATTGTTTTCAGGTAAATATTTAAAAAAATAATTTTGATTATGGGACGACGGTTGACGGCTTAAGCTTTAAATCCTTTAAAGCCCATCAAACAGATCTCGGTAAAAATAGGATTACCCCTATGCGGGTTATTGACTTAAGG